>BDSI01000030.1:901210-1143354 GCA_003117195.1 Eudorina sp. 2006-703-Eu-15
GTCCTCCGCGTGACCGCCGACCTGGTCATCGCGGCGGACGGCTACTACAGCCGAACCAAGAGGCTGGTGAGCACGGGCTGGACGGGGCGGGGCCGCGGGCGAGAGCGGGCCTGAGAGGTGCTTTGAGGAGGGCGAGCGAGTCAGTGACGCGGGCTGCAGATTATTGATCGGGAAGATCCCCGGATGTCAAGCACCGCACACGGTACCTTGCTCGAGCAAGCAGCGGATGCCAGATGGTGACGTGGCATCTGTGTGGCTCGCCCCAAATCATTTCTTGTTGTTGTTGTTGTTGTTGTGTTACATGGTTGGGGGTGCGTAACCCCATACCTGCACATACCCATACGAGCCGGAGGCCCAAGGGCAAACAAAACGCCCAAAAGCACTGGTTTGCAATACCGCATTAACAGGAGTCGACGAGACTAGCGCCCAAAGGGCACGATAGAATTACGGTGAGCCCACATGCGCTCCAACATCTTTGCCAAACGAGCCGGATCCCAGGCAATCGCCTCCCTCATCGTATTAGGGCGGTGAAACCCTTCCTCAGCGCGTATTGCATCGTAAGCCGGGCAGTCGAGTAGAACATGCTTCTCGTCTTCAATCTGGTCTTCAGAGCGGCAGCAACGGCAGACCCGTTGTCCTCTAGGGACATGGTGCCTACCCCTCCGCGCCCTGTTAGACTCAAGTGCCCAACAACAAAGCCTGAATTGCATTAGCTTCCGGTGCGCAGAACGGGGGATAAAAACTGTAGCGTGCGGTTGCCACATAACGGCCGCCGCACCCATAAACGACAGGCCCATCCAATGCTTGTACTTCGACATATGGATCCCCGGCTGTTTCCCGTCTGATGGGTAATTGTCTGGCTCGACATCGAGGCGCACATGTTCCCAACCGCTCATTAGTCGTTCCCTCATCGCCGTCACAATCTGAGCCTCGGGGACGGGACCGCTCGGTGACGTACCACCCGGTCGCCGTCAGGGTGGCTATCTTATTTTGCAGAGTATCTACGGCCGGAGATACTCCTTGCCCAATCGTGCTGAAAGTATCTGTCGGAGGGAGCTTTTGCCGGCATTTTATCTACTCAAAGGGGGCTTTTCCCCGTGCGAGAGGCCATGAGTATCTAAAACCCCATTTTCCCACCAAGGGAAAGTATCTATCAAAACGCAAGGTTTTCGGCCGAATATATATTTATATCTTAAGATAGCCACCCTGGTCGCCGTACTTGGTTCCTCCCCCTCCTGAAACATGCACTGGTCTGCGTTGTCATGGGACCTGTGGTGGATTGCGTCCGGTTGGCCCTCAACGACGTACGGTATGTGCGCGCATATGTCCGTCTGCCCCCCCCCCCCATCCAGGCGTTTGCCCCACGGTCCGTCTGCCCCCCCCATCCAGGCGTTCGGCGCCTCCGGCCCTCCGCTGCTGCCCGCCTACCGCGGCAAGGTCATCTGGCGCGCGCTGCTGGCCTACGAGCGCCCCGACCAGGTGCCGCCCCTGCTGCGGGAGCTGGGCAGCAAGAGGGAGGCCATGGCCTGGCTGCCGGAGGGGAAGGTGGGTACGGTAGCTGGGCGCCGGGTGGGCGCGTCAAGGAGGACCAGTCGCCACGCGCGCGCACCGACAGCTAGGGGGCGCGGACCGGTATCGGGTCATATGAAAGAACGCTACAGCGGACCCCAAAGGGATCAACGGTGTATACCAGGGCAAGACCCAGCAGGCCCCAGGTCATATGACAAGATGACGGACTGGGACACGGCGTGGGGCGGCCGCCGTCACCCTGGCGGGCAGATGGCTGGGGCAACACGCAGCAGCGCATAGGTAGTGGTTGCTAGTACGAATATTAAGGATGTTACAGCGGACCCCGCGGGTTATCGGTATCTCTAGTATGAGGATCATGGCAGTCAAAGGATACCGAAGTTACCCTCATGAACAAGGAGTGGGGTCCTGACTTACCTGTATAAGATAAGGTCGGGAGTTCGATTCATGTCGGGAGATGTCGCGTCCTCCTGTAACCCGAGCGGGGACTGATAGCTGGAAGCACCGCATGATTCCATCGGTCCAGAACGTCTGCGTTGATGGTGTACCCGCTCTGAGCCTACAGTCGGCAACGGCCCTTCCTTGACGGGGGGTGGTCGTGGTTGATGATTCCCCCGGGACCGCGTGAGGCAGTCACCTGAGCAGCGAACACGGGGAGCTGCGGGCGGCAGACGGATCGTGTGCCTGAGTGGGCGGCTGGGCTACCCGATGGGTCCGCTGCGGTGCGACCAACTGTTTTGGCAACCTCGCGACGGTGGTTGGCTTGCTGGCCAGCTGGGTGCGCAGCCCTGTGGGGGGCCCGTTCCGCCTGGGGACGCTCGTGACGGTGCGGTGCGTCAGCTCCGTCACTGACGACGCCCATGGTCACCCGTACTGCCGTACCGCCGTACTGCAGACCGTCGAGCGCTCGGCCGTCCTGTACCCGGTGTGCGACAACCGCTTCGTGTGGACGTGCATCGCGCCGGCGGCGGACATCGAGGCCGCCGGTGGGTTACCGTTTTGGGGGCTACATTGATGCGTCACGGCCGGACAGATATGAATGAACGAATGAATGAATGAACGTTACAGCGGACCCCAGAGGGATCACCGGTGTATACCAGGGCAAGCCCCAGCAGGCCCCACCGCCAAGGCGTCAAGACACCTCCACACCTCAACGCCGCACCCAAAAACACACCGGGCCATGACCCCACCCAGCCAGACACCGAAGCAAGGACAGATATGTAATGGTGGATGGTGCATGGGTTTTGGGGTCATCGCGGAGAAGGCGCGGGGGGGCGGCCTGTCCCCCGAGGACATGCCCGCGAGGGCAATCAATAACTTTTTTGTATGAGCCCCTTATGCACCAAGACAGTACCGATCCCTTTGGGGTCCGGTGTAACGTTCATTCATTCAGTACCGTATCCGTGGCTTTTTCACGTGTACTCGGTACTCTTTGGTGCCTGGTTGCTGCTTCCCGCCTTGCCGTGACGGGGCCCCGCAGGTCTGCCCCCCTGGAGCCCCCAGCGCAGCGCGGATCAGGACCTGGGTAACCAGCAAGCGGGTGAGGCCGGAAACCTGAAAATGCGAGGTCGCGACATTCGCAAAGTTGCATGCCCCTGGGGCTCAGATACGGAAGCCGGCGACACGAACTAAATCATCAGACCCCCGAGGGTCCCCCGGGCGGCGCACCTGCTTCTGCTCTTCCACCTTTCTCTAACCGTTTCAAGGTGGACTCGTATCCCGACCACCTTGGTAGGTGCTATCAGTGATGTATTACCTCGGTATCATCCCCCGACCTCCTCGCACGTTCCCAAAGCTGCTTGCACGACTGCCACCCGTTCATTTGGTCATAGGGGTCGCCGGCACAGGCGCCAAGCAGCGCTGCCTGGCCGTGTTCCGAAACTACCCGCGCGAGCTGCTGGACGTGATTTCCCACACCGACCCAGCAGCCGTCATGGAGCACGGCTACTACGCGCACGACATGTCGACCATCACCGGGGTGAGCCACCGCTCATCATCGGCTGAATCGCGTTGTTGTCTGAGCAAAAACCGTGCTGATTAGTGAATGGACCAATGCATGTTACGTATATCGGGTCCCAAATGGAGCCAATGATGCAGACCAAGGGGCCTCGCTCGCTTCCGATGTCTTGTAGAGGACAAAGGCTACTGGCCCAAAGACTGCCTTCGCGGGGCCATTAAATCCAGGTTCGGATGGAATACTGCACCGCAGGGCCTGGGCACGTGATAGTGTACGGTGGCCGCAGGGGAGCAAGGGATGGGTGCGGACCAGCCAGGCCGGGCGTGTGCGTTAGCGCGCTCAGTTCGCCGCCTTGAGGCCTCGCCGCCTTATAAATCTGCCCCGCATGCAGTCGGCGGACTGGGTCCGCGGCAACGTGGTGGCTGTGGGCGACGCCGCCCGCACGGGGCCGCCGGACGGCATGGGCGCCAGCATGGGCTTCGAAGACGCGGCGGTGCTGGCGGCCGAGATCAAGAGGCGGGGCGGCCGGGCCACGCCCGAGGTGGGGTAAGGATTGGGGAACCTAGGTGGGGCAGCACGCAGCAGGGGGGAAAGTGGGATAGCTAGCGACCGTTATGGGCGGGCTTGCCACCCGAGTACGAGTGCGTGTACACCCGGGCCGGCCACATCACCTCTCTAAACTAACAACGAATCATGTTACAGTAAGCGACCCCGCGGGTCATTGATGACCAGCCTCCCTGTCGGGCTGTCTCCCCTTCACGCCGTTCTTCCTATCTACCGTATGGCCAAGTCCCAGCTTCCCTCCCTCCCCGGGCGCCCTGTAGGCCCTGGAGGCCTACTTCGCCGTCCGGCTGCCCCGCGTGCGCGAGATCTGGAGCGAGCCCAGCATGGTCGTCAAGCCACGCCGCCAGGTCGCCAAGCTCGCGGCGGCGTTCGAGCCGCTCGGCCGGGGCAGCAGCGGGCTCGAGCTCACGGCGCCGCCCCCGCCCTCGCCGCAGCCGCCCGCCCTGCTGCAGCAACAGGCGCATCCAAGGACGCAGGAGCCGCCGCAGCCAGGTGCTGTGGCGCAGGAGGCAGCCGAGCAGCAGCAGGTGCAGCAGCTCGCGAGCAAATAAGACTGGGAGCGAGGAGACGGGGGGATGGGAGGTGCAACGGTTGCATTGGCTGCATCAACGCGATTTGAGTTTATGGTACTTGGGGCGGGGGAGTACGTTTCGCGTGGCGGGCCATGGGTAGATCCAAATCATGAGCCCAGTGGCCACGGGTACATATGTAGGCAAACAACCGATGAGAAGGACCGTAGCCACGCACCACGCACGGGTACAAGGCAACGACCGGATGGCCTTTTGGGCGTTCCACGCAGGTCGCTGTAGGCTTCGTTCGCCGTATCGATGTGGGGGGTGTCCCACACCTGCCTTCCACGGCACCGTTTCAGGAGGTTAGGCTGCAGCAGCATGCGTGGACGTTTTGCGGGGGGGGCCAGGTAGGTAGGTAGGCTAGCTGCAGGGCGGCACGCAAGCAGCCTCTGGTTTGAGGTGCGTGCAGCGGGTGAAGGCGGGTACATGAATGAATGAACGAACGGTACAGCGGGTACATGTCGCAGGTACGGATATCAACCTAGAGCCAGAAGAGTGGTTGTCCCAATAGTAGTGCTGAACCGGGTGGAGAGAGACCGGGATGGGCTTCACCCGGCAAGGTTGGGTGCGCTTTCTTGTAAGTTCTAACCCACATTGACCCCTACCTAACCAGTTCGCCCTGGTGACGCGATTATTCTCTGCCTGCTGCGACGAGGAGACTTCGGCTGTCGTCCATGAACGGTGTCAGGTGATCAGCCGTAATTTGATGAAGCACAACATGCATCACGTGCATGACCCGGCTTTTAGCACATTATTCTACGAAGCCGGGCTTTTTGCTCATACTGTCGTGGTGCGTACGACGCGATCAAGGAAACCAGACCGTTTGGTCTCGTCCCATGCCGTACACACGCACACAAGCTGCTACTACGCACTACAGCAGTTGATTCGCAAGAAACTGCTGCCTATCTCGACGGTCGTTCTTCGCCTAGAAGTATCAATTCTTCAGCCCAGAGCCGTACTGCCGGATCCCCGACACAGTCAATCAAGACACCGGGGTAGGTTCATATGTCCGCGCATATTGCTTGGTTGATACGCATGGGCTGTACATACTGTTGCGCATCCCATGTTTTTGGCCGCGACGACCGCCGATATATATCTGGGTTTGAAATGTCCTCTCTGGTCGAGTACGGCAGGGTATCGTTCCAGCTGTCTGAGCTGAGTCTCGGTGTGCGCTTTCCTTCTGAGGGTTCACTGTGCTCCGGATATTTGTAAAAGCCACAATGAGGTCTAGGTTCTACGAGGGCGGTGCCAGCGGCGGCCCACACCGGCTAAGTTCGTTCTGACCCGTGTCAGACCTCACGCCAGGTTCCTCCAGCTAGGTTCTCATGCAGGCCCAAGGCCCTACTTCGGCCCGTCTAGACCTCGTATGGTCAAAATGATTGCTCCCTCCGGCGGGGAGTACCAACTGCGTAGCTACACGCACTATTGTTGTCGGCGACGGACCATGGGGGTCGGTGCGCAAGTTGACCCAACCAAGTTGCTTGTACAAGCTTCTTCGCAACCTGGTTAGGATCTTCAGCTGCGATATTACACGGTTTACATGAGCACTACGGTGAAAAATTAGTTGTGGTTGCACAATCATAAACGCGCGCGAGGGCGCGCGCCGCTCGATTAGCTTTCGATTACGGACGATTACGGTGGCTGGAACACGCTACGCTGGAAGGCGCGAAAACGCGTCCAGGCAGTCCAGCATCTTTGCCATGCACAGGATTATATCTTGTGATGCATAGAATTTTACAAGTTTTGACAAAGTTAAAGGAGCACTAGGGTTAGCTCAAGCCCCTGACGACAGTAATGACACGTAATGATCGGTTCCGAAGTCCGACCGCTTCAGCTTTCTGATACTAGTCAAACATTTTAAATAGAGCGGGAAAGATAATGTCTTAAATATCAGTATCGTAAGTTACCCGTTGGTTATATACGAAACATCCTAGCCCTCGTATTTTGCGGAGATACCATATGTACAGTTTTTCAGCGCCGAGTTTGCTGGACTGACCTGAAGCACGCTAACGCGCTCTGTAACGCGCGAGCACTCTTTTTCCCAGTTCAGCCTCAGAACCGACGGTCGATTCGGACGTCACCCGTCGCCTGACGTCACCCCGAATTCGCCGTCATCACATTTCCCCGCCACGCCTGCTACTTCCGTGATCAGAGGCCACAGCGGGAGAGCCTCCGCGATGCGCGCGCTTGACCCCCATGGCCGTTCGTGCGCGCCACGGCCCTCGAGGCCGGCCCAGGTCACCAGATGTGTTCGCGGCGCGGCGCGGGTCACACTCGCAGCCGCTCAGCGCCAGACCGGCTGCTCCTCGTCCTCCTCCGCGGACTGCCTGCAGCACCACGACGTGGCCATCATCGGCGGGGGCCCCGCGGGGCTGGCGACCGCCAAGGCGCTCCAGGCGGTGATGGGCCCGGGGGCGGACGTCAAGGTGCGGGAGGGTGGGTGGGGTAGCGTGGGGCAGGGCGCTGCACACAAGCTCCAGGGATACCCACACCTGCGCGGCCGCCCCGTCGCACTGCGGGAGGAAGGGAGGAGGGGGTCAAGGCGAACTTGCGTTCGGCCGCCTGGGTGCCCCGGTGACGTCACCCTCCGCCTGGGTGCCCCGGTGACGTCACCCTCCGAGCAATCACCACATGGATGGGGCCCAGCGACAGCTAGGTGAGCCCTGAGGTGGGGCCCAGCGACAGTATCTATCCCGTGATACGGTGGTGGCACACTTAGCAAGTGGTGGTCTGGTGGACCACCAAGTGGCGCCCAGCAGGACGTTCAGGTACACCGCACGGCGGTATCCCGACATGTGCTTGCGGCTCGCGCCAGGTGTTCGAGGCGGGCCCGCGGTATGAGCGCAACCTGGGGGCGGGCGTCCTCGTGGAAGTCAACGGCTGGCGGGCGCTGCACGCCATCGACGGAGCCATGGCGGACAGGTGAGGGGTGAGGCCGTGAGGGTGAGGGTGGGGGTGAGGGCGTCCCGCAGCGGCCCCGAGCAGAGCCACGGGGTCATGTAGTCTGGCGGGCGTATGTGAGGCCAGCGGCGCGGCTCCTCCATCCCTCAGACCACTTGATGTCCTGTCAGACCGTAGTATAGGGGTTCAAGTGCCTGGTGTGTGGGGGGTTGCATTCCGCGACCACACACACGCGCCCCTGGATCGTCTTCCGGCCTCCCTCCCATCCTGGCGCGCCAGCCTGTTCCGTCGATTGCTTTCCTGCTGTTGTTGCGTTGCCGTAACACGTGGCGCACCAGTGGTCCTGTGCCCCTCCCGGGAGCGCTCCATCTGGGCCCTGGATCCATCTGGGCCCTGGATCCATCTGGGCCCTCCATCTGGACCCTGGATCCATCTGGACCCTGGATCCATCTGGACCCTGGATCCATCTGGGCCCTGGATCCATCTGGACCCTGGATCCATCTGGTTACCCTGGATCCATCTGGACCCTGGATCCATCTGGACCCTGGATCCATCTGGGCCCTGGATCCATCTGGACCCTGGATCCATCTGGACCCTGGATCCATCTGGGCCCTGGATCCATCTGGACCCTGGATCCATCTGGGCCCTGGATCCATCTGCACCGGCAGAGATGCCCTCTTGCTCCACACGAGCCACCTCCCTGGACCCTGCCCGTCGGTCCCGGTTGTGGTCGGGCCCCGGCTGCGTGCAGGTTGTGTTCCCTGGGCATACGGCTGCAGGCCGCGCACTACCTGGGCGAGGCGGGCGGCGCGCTGACAGCCGCCCCGATACCGCCGCTGAACCACGAGGCCAACGTGCGGGTGAGTGCATCCACCTGCAGGCCCCAGCAGGTCCCTGCCAGCCTGCCAGCCGTTATATCGGAGACGTGGAAGCCAGACAACCATTCCGTAAGGCACGGACCGCGCCGCCTCGACGCCACCCCCTGCTAACTGGCGTAGTGGACCCACACCCCGGGTACTGGACCCCCCCTGCCTTGGGCCCCCCCACCTGCCCCGGACCGCACCCACCTGCCCTGCCCTGCCCTGCCCTGCCCTGCCCTGCCCTGCCCTGCCCTGCCCTGCCCTGCCCTGCCCTGCCCTGCCCTGCCCTGCCCTGCCCTGCCCTGCCCTGCCCTGCCCTGCCCTGCCCTGCCCTGCCCTGCCCTGCCCTGCCCTGCCCTGCCCTGCCCTGCCCTGCCCTGCCTGCCCTGCCCTGCCCTGCCCTGCCCTGCCCTGCCCTGCCCTGCCCTGCCCTGCCCTGCCCTGCCCTGCCCTGCCCTGCCCTGCCCTGCCCTGCCCTGCCCTGCCCTGCCCTGCCCTGCCCCGCCGCAGACCCACGGCCACACCCCCAGCTGCCGTGCCCTGCCCTGCCCCGCCGCAGACCCACGGCCACACCCCCACATGCTCTGCCCTGCCCCGCCGCAGACCCACGGCCACACCCCCACCATGATCCACTGGGCGGACATCCGCAGGGTGCTGTTCGAGGGGCTGCCGCCGGGTGAGTTGGTGTCACATGGAAGGGGGGCGGATTAGGGAGGACGGCGCCGCGGCGGCCTCCAACCCGAACCCTGCTGCCGTCCCTGCGCCGCCCTCCTGTCTGAGGGGTTGACAGGCATAGCACCGCATTGTCCCTTTCATACCATTTCGTTACATTCCATTCCATTCCATTCCAGTGAGAATGACCTTGAGCTGCATGTCTGGTGCCCAGCCGCCGCCAAAGTCACCTTGCGTTGCGCCACAGCTGCCTTGAGCCTTGATATGGCACACTTCATGTCCCGGGGCCCCGCCTCTCCGGCTTCAGGCACCGTGGAGTTTCGGAGCCGGGTGGCGGCCGTCACCCCGGGGGAGCTGGGGGGCGATCCCGCCGTGCTGGAGCTGCGGGTACGGCAGCTGGGGGTTAGGGGTTATTACACGTCCGTCCCCCACGCGTGGCGCTGCCCCTGACCCCCCTAGTCACGTCAACCTCCTCGCTCCGTGTGTCAACCTCGCGCACACACACCTGGCCCCGGGTGGTGGAGGCGACCGGGCACATGGTAGGGCCTTATGGCTGAGTCCCCGACGACGAATGGAGTCACAGGGTCAGGGGTCAGGGGCTCCGCGGATGCACTTGCAGTAGCACAATGCCGCGGGATCGCATCCGTATGAGGCTGGCGGTGCTGATGACGCTCCGCTCCTCGCTCGTCCCGCGGCACACGGCAGGTGCCTGGAGAGGAGGGGGAGGAGGAGGGTGCGGCCGCCAGTGGCCGCGTCCTCCGCGTGACCGCCGACCTGGTCATTGCGGCGGACGGGTACTACAGCCGAACCAAGAGGCTGGTGAGGGGCTGGGCTGGGCTGTGGGCTGGGGCGGGCTGGGGGCAAGGGGCGCTGGGCGGATGGTGGTGGTGGTGGTTGCAGTCACAGGGGCAAGGCGGCTGTGGGTGCCGGGCTGCCGGCCCCTAGCGCGCCCTTCTTTCGGCAGTACACGCAGTACGGGTGTGCACGTACACACACACGCAGTACGGGTGTGCACGTACACACACACGCAGTACGGGTGTGCACGTACACACACACGCAGTACGGGTGTGCACGTACACACACACGCAGTACGGGTGTGCACGTACACACACACGCAGTACGGGTGTGCACGTACACACGCACGCACGGCGTTTTGTTTGCAGGCGGGTAACAACGAGAGGATCACACGCACGCACAGCACTGTGGTGTGAGTCTGTGTGGCCCAGGCAGCCGACCCGCACCAGCTGGTAGTCTTCCGCGACGCCGCGACCGCAACAGCGCGCCAAATCGACAGCGTTCTTCCGACACCGCAGCCTTTCATTTCTTATATGGGTCGGGCAATTGGGTATATTATATGCGCATACGGGCAAACTATTGGGCGCCACTTGGCCCCTCGCATGTCACGCACTCCTGTTCTGCCTGCCTAAATAACACACACGCAGTACGGGTAACATTTCTAAACACACGCAGTAAACGACGTATGCGTGCACATGTCCCCTCCCCTAGGCGTTCGGCGCCTCCGGGCCGCCGCTGCTGCCGTCCTTCCGCGGCAAGGTAATCTGGCGCGCGCTGGTGGGCTACCCTGATGCGGATCAGATGCCGGCGCTGCTGCGGGAGCTGGGCAGCAAGAGGGAGGCGGTGACGTGGCTCGCTGACGGCAAGGTGCGTTCAGAGCTGAGCACTTTCTGCAGCGTGTGCCGTTCTGTTGTGGGAAACGTGTAAGCAAGCCTTGACAGCCATGGAAAGGGAAGTGACATAAAGCCTGCCAAGTGGGGTAGGCGCGTGATGCATTCCGTTGCGGCCGGCGGCTGACTGACTGTGTGCGTGCCCCAGCGAATAACTCAGCCCCTGCCCCTCCTGCTCCTCACGAGTGCCAACGCCGGCCACTGCAAACCCCACTCCCCACCCCTGCTGTCGACGCAGCCCCCACTCCGCTCCGCGCTGGCCTACCCGGTCAACGATAACCGCTTCGTGTGGACGTGCATCGCCCAGGCGGCGGACATCGAGGCGGCAGGTGGGTTGGTTGGTGGGTGGGGGGGTATTTTGCGGTCCCGGTGCCTCCGCACGGTGAAACCACCAAAGGAGCGGGCTAAAGCTTGGACACGGGCATGTGATTAGGAGTTACGGGAAGGGCCTGGTGCGTGCGCCGTACGTGTACGTGTGAGGGAGGGTGGGTGGGTGTGCCGAACGGCTTTGCGCTGTGCGTGGTGCGTCCCGCAGGCCTGCCCCCCTGGAGCCCGCAGCGGGCAGCGGAGCAAGATCTGGGAATCCAGCAAACGGGTGAGGCGGGGGAGGTCGGGTGGGGAAAGTAAGGTGTTGGCGTGTTGAAGCACAGCCGGGCCGCCGCGGGACAGGAAAGCCTATGTGCATTGGAAAACACAGCCCCGAGAAACGGCTTATAGTGTATTATTAGTGATGGTACAGTGTTGTGTTGTGTTGAAAGCCTGCCCAGGAGTGTGTGTGTGTGCGTGTGCGAGTGTGTGTTGTGTTGTGTTGTAGCGGGGAAGCCCCGCCCGGTCCAACCCAGTTGCAGACATACTGCTGGCAATGGTAACTTGCAAGTTAGGGCGTGTTTACTGAGGAAGGGTTTGTGCGCACACCCTTTTTAGTGTGTGTGGAACAGCGTCTGTGTTGGTGGGGACAGGGTTGCTTGCGTCCGGGTTTGGGGTGGGGGGTAGGCGCACTCCGGGTTGCTGACCGCGGCGGCCGGCGGGGTTGCGCTGCCTCTCCTGTTTCCCGGTAATCCGTTGATGAGCTTTGTGTCTATCTGCTTCCGAGTGTGAGCTGCAGCCACACTACGAGGTACCGACCTGGTTTGGGTCCGGCCTCGGGCGGTGCTCTCTGAAGTCTGAACCGCCCCTCACCTCCCAAAGAGCACGCGCAGCACACCGCCTGCCCGCCTCCCTCCCACATGCATGCGCCCGGCTGGCCCGCGTAGCATCCCCGCCAGTGACCTGGAGTGAATAGTCACTCAGTGAGTGTACAGTGCTCGGACTGGCAGACTTCCATCCGAGCAGCTGCACTTGAAACGTGTATGTCGACTCCCGACGTGGAGGAGATCCCCCACGACCTCCCCAGCCTCCGACATGTCCCCGCAACCCCCTTGTATGGTAAGTGGATGAGACTGAGCTCGCCCTCCCTCCCTGGACCAACCGGCCGCCGCCGTGCAGGGTCGGTCGGCAGCAACCCCAAGGAGCGCTGCCTGGCCGTGTTCCGGAACTACCCGCGCGAGCTGCTGGACCTGATCTCCCGCACCGACCCGCGGGTCATCACCGAGCATGGGTACTACACGCACGACATCATGCCCATGGCCGGGGTAGGTCTCTATAGGGTGTCTCTCGGTCTCCATGTCGACCCCTCCCCCTTCCCCTTGTTACACATGCTCCTGTGTGTGTGTTAGCAAGGAGAAAAGCTGAGCCGCGAATAAGCAGACCCGTGTCCAGCAATGCAACCGACACATGCATGCTCCTGTGTGTTTAGAAGTGCAACCCGCCCGCTCCTGTGTGTGTGTGTGTGTGTGTGTGTGTGTGTGTGTGTGTGTGTGTGTGTGTGTGTGTGTGTGTGTGTCGCGGTGAAACCCGCCTGAACCAAGTGTATATGTTAGGCTTAGTGGAAACTTGTCCGTACCCTGCCGTACTACACCAACCGCCTCGCTCCACCTCATCCTACCCCTCGATCGCCTGTATGTCCCCTCTCCCCCCTCCCCCCAGTCCCCCGACTGGGTTCGCGGCAACGTGGTGGCTGTGGGTGATGCTGCTCACACGGGTCCCCCGGACGGCATGGGGCTCAACATGGCGCTGGAGGATGCGGCGGTGCTGGCGGCGCAGGTCAAGAGGCGGGGAGGCAGGGCGGACAGCGAGGTGGGGCAGCAGGGGAAAGGGAGGCGAGGGGCGGAGGCCGAGGGGGACACGCGGGTCGAGGTCGGTGGCCTTAATCCCTCGTGTCACGCCTCAGTTCCCGCAATGCTGCCCTCAATCAAGCCTCGCACTCAATGCAACTCATCATTGGTTCGGTTCCCGGATTGTCTTACCCCTCCATCCAGGCCCTGGACACCTACTGCGCCGCCCGGCTTCCCCGGGTGCAAGAGATGTGGGCCGAGGAGGGGCTGTTCAAACCCCGCCGCTTGGCCGCCACAAGTGCGTCGGCATTCGAGCCCCTGGGGCCGGACAGCAGCGGCCCCGAACGCACCGGGTCACCGCCACCGCCATCGCAACCGCCGCAGCCGGAGGGCCAGGTGGGAGCCAAGCAGCAGGCGCTGATCGCTCAGTGAGGCCTTAACAACGGGGGCAGCAGGGCCTCAGGGGGTCATCACAAAGGGCGGTAACGGGGCAGTAACATAGGCTACGGCTGTCACCGATGACCCGCTGTGGGGTCCACTGTATGTAGCATCATTGATACAACCATGCATCCGAGGCGGACCGCGGGGACTCTAGCGGGTGAGGCGGGACGGTGGCGGTGAGTTGTGGGAGGGAGGCGGTGGTCGTGTAAGTTGCTGGCGGGAGGTGAATGGAGGAGGGAAATCGGCGGCCGCCCACGTGACCCGGCGATGCCCACGATGTACTTACTCTGTGCCATGTATCTGTACGTCTTTAAGTGGTAATGCCGGTCTAGTTGATCCGACGGTGATGTCTATCTGGCCGGTGGCTGCCGGGGTCTTCTTAGTCTGCCGGTGTGTCCGGCAGTGGCCACTGCTCCCCGCCCTCACTGCAGCGGAGCAGCCACGCCGAGATAGAGATCCGAGTGGGACTCATTCGGGGGCCAGCATCATGCATCATGCAATGCGGGGGTGGTGTGCCGTGGGGTGGGCCAACGAAGTCGGTTGGGCCAAACGACACGGATAGTCGAGCGAGCCGCGCGCGAGCCTCCAGTGCACTGCCCGCGTGTCTGCACCGGGTCGGGCTCCTACCTGGGGGCGCCGGAGGCTTTACAGCGGGCTGCAGCAGGCCCCTCTGCCCGGCTGTCGGTGGCGGCGCTGGATGCCGTCGTCCGCTGAGGTCACAGGGTGCCATCCTGCGATGCGTGTGGGCGTGGGTGTGTGGGCATGGTTGTGTCTGTCTCTGTCTGTGTGTGTTGCTTAGGCAGGCAGAACAGGAGTGCGTGTGTGGGGGGGGTGTGTGTGTGTGTGTGGAGCGGGGCGGCGGCGTGGGCTTCATTCCTGATGGGATACACCGAGCGCCACAAGACTGTCTGATGGCCGCATGCGAAGGAAATGCCCAGTAGTCCCATGCCCCCATCTCGTAACAGTACGGGAAAAGTCTGCGGCTGCATGAGCCGCCGCGCTCCGGACGGAAATGCGTCGTTTGGCCAGTGTACGGGTGTGCAGGTGCGCGTCAATCTGCGATGTGTGTATGCATGGGCGTGTACTGTGTAGGGATAGATTGTCGCGACCACCGCGAGCCGAATGAACTCTATCTTTCGTCGCGGATCTATCTGGACCCAGGTTCAGTAATAATTCCATGCATGTGAATGGGAGCGTGGGCGGTGCGTGGTGCATGGCTCCGCACGTTATCACCACCCACCATGGTCTGCATCAGGCACCATCGATCACGAGACATCGATCACGAGACATCGATCACGAGACATCAGGCACTGTAATTTTTTCATCAGGCACCATCACGAGACATCAGGCACTATCATTCATATCGTTAGGTATCACAAGCTAAGGCGCCATCATTATTGTACAATCATCGGTAGCCGCGGGGTGGCCGCCCTCCCCCGGCCATCCATTGCCGGAGGTAGGGTTGAGATACCCAATATGTATGTAGTGCACAGGAACCACCTTCGGCAGACGCGGCTACGAGCGTCCGCCTCGTCGCGCTTGTTTTGGTTGGTTGGGTTTCGGTTGAGTTGGTAGTTTATAACTCCAGGCGTAGTGGAGGGAATAGCTAGTTGCCGCACACTCTGGGGGTTAGTTGAAACCGATCGGTGAGTGAATGGATGCATGGATGCCGGATCGCGCGGGCTTGCTTCCTTGGCCGCCGCAGAAGTGAATGGCTGCATGAAGGGACTCGTTAGGCGGGTCACCTCCTCGTTGTGATGCCACTTCCCTCCATGCATGTTTGGCCGAGGCAGTGTTTTTGGCCGGGGCAGTGCGTGTTGGTTGCTGCTACGTAGTTACTAATGATGGAGCCTGCGTGCTCCGGTGTCCGGTCGAGATCTCTAAGGATCTCTCGCGCATGCATGCACGGCAACTCCATTTTTTATCTGTACAAAACGAACCGGCTGTACAAAAGTGTACATTACGAATGTCTTGTAACTTTGTTTCCGACAAATGGCTTAGGGAGGGACAGATAGAAGGCGGACAGGACGAAGGCAAGTACGTAATTAAGCAGGCAGGCTTTCAGGCGCCCCCGGCAGCGTTGCTCCCCACGGTCTGTGGCGGTGATACGAAGGCGCGCCCCTTGACGGACTAAAATAATGTGCACGCTAGGGCCTGCTGCCACAGCCGTACGTCGTCCTCTCAAACGGTGTCGTGACACACGGAGTGATTGACACAGCGCGTGTTCAGTTTGCCGTTAGGGTTGACACAGCGCGTGTTCAGTTTTCCGTTAGGGTTTCAGTGGCCATCTAGTTGGGCCGACGGTTAGGCTTCCCGTTATTCAGTTGATCACGTGCGCGCGAACCCTCTTCAGTAGTGAGCGCGGCATTTATTGCCTGTATAAGTATTCTCGTCTTATTCTGGTAGAACATGAGCAGTTTCTGTGCGAATGTGCGTGAACTTGGTTGCATTAGGCCCATGAGGTAGATTCGTCGCTACAGGGAGGTTAGTTTCGGTCGCTGCTCAGTCAAGCTGAGCAGCGGTGATGCATGATTGCTGTCTTTACAGGTACACCTCTTAGTGTATGGATTGCACCTCTTAGTGCGCAGTTCTTGCCTGGACAAGGCATTGCTGTAACATCCCAACGAGTGCCGCCGCAACAACATCTCTCGTGGACGATAACGCGCAAAGATAAAGTCAGCTGTGCATTGCAGACCGTGTGCTGCTGACAGAGTCTGCGCAGGTGCTGTCCTGCGTCTGCCCGCTTGCAGTGCGCATCTTCGGCTTTGTCCCATTGTATCACCGCTGCTCAGTAATTGCGCACAAACGTCTGTCCTAGCACGAGATTATATCGCAGGCCGGAAGGAACAGGCCACAGGGCATCCACGGCGGGGCCCCAGCTGATGAGGCGGTCCGGACTGTTGCCAACCTGGAACCTGCCCTGGAAGACGCCGAGGCTGTGGTGTCTGTACCCATCGAAGTCGTATACCTTGACGGGCGTGCGATCGTGGCCTAAGCTGGCCTGATCCAGCCAGCCACAGTTGAAGCTGATGAAACCAGAGAACCCGGTGTCGATGCCAATGGTGGCCGGCAGGGCCGTGCGGGCTGGCTGGGAGGCGGTGGCGGGCAACGAGACGCTGAAAAACCCGTCCGCGTTGAGGATGTACGGCATGGCGTCGAAACCTGACGGCGACACCAGGTCGTGGACCACAGGGCGCGGCGGCGACGGCGGTGGCGGGCTGCAGTCCTGGGACGGACTGCGGCCCGTGGCAGCATGCGGGGACACTCAGGGCTGGGGCCCCGGCGCGTGTGCGGGGCATGGCCGGGGCTGCGGCTGCGACTCCTGCTACGCTGCTCCTGACGGCGGGCTGGGGGGCAGGCATGCGACACACCGTGGCCATGGTCATCTCCGATGGTGGCAGATCCTGACGGAGGTGGTAGTCGGTCTGGTGAGTGCTCACGTGCCCCATGGTCGCCCACGGGACCCTGGCTAGGACCCGGGCGCTCACCAGACCGACTACCACCGCCGTCAGGATCTGCCACCGTCGGAGATGACCATGGTCGCAGTGTGTCGCATGCCCGCCCCCCAGCCCGCCATCAGGAGCAGTGTAGCAGGAGTCGCAGCCGCAGCCCCGGCCATGCCCCGCACGTGTGCCAGGGCCGCAGCCCTGAGCGTCCCTGCATGCTGCCGCTGGGCTGCGGTCCGTCCCAGGACCGCAGCCCGCCACCGCCGTCGCCGCCGCGCCCTGTGGTCCACGACCTGGTGTCGCCGTCAGGTTTCGACGCCATGCCGTACATCCTCAACGCGGACGGGTTTTTCAGCGTCTCGTTGCCCGCCACCGCCTCCCAGCCAGCCCGCACGGCCCTGCCGGCCACTGTTGGCATCGACACCGGATTCTCTGGTTTCGTCAGCTTCAACCATGGCTAGCTGGATCAGGCCAGCTTAGGCCACGATCGCACGCCCGTCAAGGTATACGACTTCGATTGGTACAGACACCACAGCCTCGGCGTCTTCTAGGGCAGGTTCCAGGTTGGCAACAGTCCGGGCCGCCTCATCAGCTGGGGCCCCGCCGTGGATGCCCTGTGGCCTGTTCCTTCCGGCCTGCGATATGATCTCATGCTAGGACAGACATTTGTGCACAATTACTGCAACGTCCTTACACTTGCCATTGAGCCGCGAATTGAGATCCAGGTCCTCGGCGAGCGCTTTGACCTTCCCCTTGTCATGGGCAACACATTGAGCCTCCGTTTCGCCTCCGCCACGATGGGGGGGTTGCTTCCCTGGAGCACGGCAGCGCTGCACAGCCGCAGCCAGAGGTCACGGAGGCTGATCTCGATGCGTATCTGGAGGCGCTGATGATGCAGCATCGGGATCTGGAGGCCGCCATCTGGCTGGAGCTCCGGGACCAACGGGCCCGGTGGCTCAAGCGGCAAGCGCGCAAGGTGCTCAACCTCCTCCGCAAATGCTGCAAGGCGGAGGAGCGGCAGCATGCTGAATTGGCTGAGTTGCATGCGCAGGCCGAGCTGCAGAGAGTGCGAGAGTTGAAGCGGCACATGTGTGCTCACCGGGCTGCCCTGCCACCGCCACCCCTGAAGCCTTCGCCGTCCCTCGGTAACCGGTTCTGGAAAGGGCTGGTGAGCACCCACTTTCAGAGCATCGGCAGTGGCCTGAAAGTGGTCTTGCTCCTCCTGGTCTTGGCACTGCATGCCCAGGCGGGCAGTGTACCCCCCCATCAGCCGCCGCTGGAGGGGTACGGCAGCCAGAACGGGGCTGCTCCCACGGTGGCGTGTTTACATCACTGGTTCCCAACACCAGGTACATCAACCGTGCTCATGGGCAACCACGACATGACATCACGTGGCCGGACGCTGACCGTGGAGCCGCGTGTGTTTGCTGGGGGACCGAGTGTGCCTCCCGTCCAGCAGCGACCCAACCCAGCTCCGTCGATGGCCCCTGGCTCAGTCACGCCGGAAGGGAAGCGGCACCCGGGTGATGACTCAAGTTTTGTCAAGGACGCGCAGTACGGGTACACCTGGTGTGAGCGCCTGGACCTATCCCCAGAGATGCGCACTAAGTTCCGGGAGTTGCTGAAGCGAAATAACGACATCTTTGCCCGGTCATTGAAGGGTCTTGGCTGCTACTGTGGGGAGCTGGGGCCGGCAACCATAGAGCTGGTGCATGATCATCCTATCTGGCAAGCCCCGCGGCGGCACTCCCCTCGGGAGCTGGCCATCCAGGATGAGAAGTGTGCTGAACTTCGGGACACTGGCATCATCGTGCTGTCCACCTCCACTAAATACGCCATGAATTCCACCATGCCTGCTAAGAAGGACGCTGACGGCAACTGGACTGACAGCCGGTACTGCTGTGACGCACGTCCCCTGAATGCCGCCACAGTGCCGGACAAATATGCGCCGCCTCTGCCTGAGGAGCTGTTCACGTGCATGGGCAACACCCGGTGGCTGTCCAAGATGGACTGCCGGGCAGCGTTCAACCAAATCCCACTGCGGCACATGGTCAGTGTGGACGGACTGCACCCGATGGATGCGAAGATCGCAGCGATTCAGGCCCTAGCGCCGCCAATCAACCGCACCGAGCTGCTGAGCCTCTTGGGGCGGATGAATTACTACCGCTGCTATCTCCCCAAGTTCAGTGAAATTGCCGCTCGGCTCAACACACTGACGCGCAAAGACGGCACCGGCGCATGGATGGATGAGGAGGATGACCCGGTGCCGCCCCGCCCCAAGCTGGTCAACTACCCTGGCTCACTGGTCACGGACGGTTTGGTGCTTGTGGAAGCTGGTGAGCACGCCTCTGCGCTGGAGGCCTGCCTGTGTGCTGGCTGGCGAATCCATCGCTACATGGTGCTGGCCTGCTCTCTGCTGGCTGACTGTGCCCATCGTCCAATACCTGGAGCTGCTCATGGCACAGGCCACGGAACAGCTTTGCATGCCGTTGCAGGACGCAGGTGCCGGAAGGTGCCTTCACGGCGCTCCTGGAACAATGCTTTATCAAAAATTGGGAGACATCGCCTGACCACCCGCAAGCTGACAGTGCCGTGGAGCGCATTGTACAAGTGGTCAAGCACAGCTTACTGCCGTGCAACGCCGTCTCCATGAAGCAGCTGCTGCCCTGGACGGCAAGAAGCTCCAGTGGCGTTTCAAGGACCCCAACTCGCTGGAGCCTCAAGTTCGCGAGGGTACCTTATGGTACCTGGGGCCGGAGGCTGGTGCACAGCCCCTGGAGGCGCGCTATACAGATGGGACCACGGAGTGTTTCACACCTGTGCGAGTGAAACCCTGGATTCTGTCGGATGAGGATGTATTACAGACACACATGCAGCACAAGATTGCATTGACCACATGTGAGCGTCTCCCTCCACTGGGATTTGGACACTGTTGCGGGGGTGCATGGTGCGCTAGGTGCCATGATGCCTGGCAGGATCTTCGCGCCGGAATTGGTTGCTGAACTGGCCAGATGCACAGGTGCCGGCGCCTCCACTCATTCGTGCGGGGACTTGTCAGCCGTCCCAGAGGTGGCTGCACGGGACTACTTCGAAGTGGACGTGCTGCTTAATCACGTTGATCTGTCCGTGTGCACTGGGATTCTGGACCCTTGGAGCGGCTCAGGCAATCTAGCAAACCGACTCCGTGCACGGGGCCATGTTGTGCTGAAAAACACGCATCACCCCAAGGCTGATGCAGAGCGACATGAGGATGCACTGCAGCCCGCATCCTACCGTCAGTTGCAACAGGTCTGGCGGTATGATGCCATCGTGTCTGAACCGTGGAGCAAGTTCGTAAATTTCGCACTGCCATTGGCAATCACTTTCGCGCCTATTGTTGCGTTTTATGTTCACACTGAGCACCTGAGCAAGGCCCACGACCTGCGCCGACGCTACCTCAACACGCTCCATGTTGAGGTAGCGCTGGCCGGTTTAGGATGCATTGTGTTCCTAGTCACTCCCCCGCGGGCCCCGCGGGGTTTGCGCCGAGTCTGGTTGTTGGTTTTCAAGAGCCGTCGGGTTTGGGATCAATTGATGCAGGTTCGGGTGCGGGATGAGAGTCCCTGGTTTCTGACGTAGTGTGTCTGGGGTTTTAGCCCTCGCGTGTTAGACTATCTTGCTGTTGAATTGAGTCATTAGTTGCAGGGCACCACGCCGCCCTTTGTTAGCGTCGTACTATCTGTTAGGCACTTCATCTTGTCTCATGCAGCTACTCCTAACGTTTTCACTGGGGGGGGATCTCCCCGTGCCGTACCTGCCGTGCAGCGCACGCAGTGTGTCATGACAGCTGTCGTGACACACGGAATGATTGACACAGTGCGTGTTCAGTTTGCCGTTAGGGTTTCAGTGGCCATCTAGTTGGGCCGACGGTTAGGCTTCCCGTTATTCAGTTGATCACGTGCGCGCGAACCCTCTCAGTAGTGAGCGCGGCATTTATTGCCTGTATAAGTATTCTCGTCTTATTCTGGTAGAACATGAGCAGTTTCTGTGCGAATGTGCGTGAACTTGGTTGCATTAGGCCCATGAGGTAGATTCGTCGCTACAGGGAGGATTTCGGGCCATCTGCGTCACTTAGGCTCGCTGCTCAGCCAAGCTGAGCAGCGGTGATGTAAGCCGGTACGGCAGTGCGCCGTACAGACGCTCACAATATAGGGAGCCCAAATGGGTTCCCAACCATCCGGTAAGCCTTTGCGTCTTACAAATGGTATCGAGACCAACGATGTTGATCTCTGTATCACAACTCAACGTCGTGGGTTCGATTCCCGGTTGGGCATTCACTCGGTAGGGTTGGAGTATCTGACTGGCCACCAGTGAAACTCCTGAAAAGTGAGTAATCCACGGGTTCGAATCCTGACAGGATCCTTGGGAATAATTACCGGGACCATCCTAGTAGGTACGGCTACGGGCACGACCTGCAAGGACCCTGGTTGACGCAATCATAAGGCTAGAACCCAATCAATGGTGCGCCCTTGAGGCGGGTTCATGGTTAAAATGATCTCACCCTGGCTCGATCCTGAGACTACGGTCCGAGGACGAACCGGCCTTCGGCGAAAAGGGGGGGAGTGTAAGCCGGTACGGCAGTGCGCCGTACAGACGCTCACAATATAGGGAGCCCAAATGGGTTCCCAACCATCCGGTAAGCCTGTGCGTCTTACAGGTGATACACGATTGCTGTCTTTATACATACACCTCTTAGTGTATGGATTGCACCTCTTAGTGCGCAGTTCTTGCCTGGACAAGGCATTGCTGTAACATCCCAACGAGTGCCGCCGCAACAACACCACAACAACAACATCTCTCGTGGACGACAACGCGCAAAGATGAAGTCAGCTGTGCATTGCAGACCGTGTGCCGCTGACAGAGTCTGCGCAGGTGCTGTCCTGCGTCTGCCCGCTTGCAGTGCGCATCTTCCACTTTGTCCCGTAATCTCCCCGTGCCGTACATGCCCTGCAGCGCACGCAGTGTGTCATGACAACGGGCTTTGGAAGTCGGGCGTCTCACGTTGGAGGCGGCCACTTCGTTGCCTTTGGGTATTTTATTATTGTAAAATAATTTTATGTAGGGTACAGCACTTAAATAAAGTCGACATCCGATTTGCCGGAACAGGCGAGGAGACGGGTGGTCCAAAGTACGTACAGTGTGGGACACGTCGGGTATTGGCAGTTCGATGTTGTGATTTCAATGTTGGCACTTTCGATGTTTACTGCTCGGGTCTTGGCAGTTAAATGTTGCTATAAATGATGTTGCCATTTCGATGTTGTCAGTTCGCTCAGCCAACGGGGTAACGACTCCAGGTGGTTAAATCGATGAGTACTGCGCTAACATGCGTGGTTGGGGTGTAGCTTTCAGTAGACTGACTGGCTGACTGAATGGATGGATGAACGTTACAGGCTCACAGCGGAACCCGAAACTGGTGTGTAACTGGTGTGTACTAGCTGTCGTGGCTGCAGCCGCCGCCGCCGTCCCGGCGGGCGCGGATGGACGCGTACGGTGGTGCTTGAGGACCGGCGGGACCGGCGGGCGGCACCCTGGAGTCCCACGGGTCGGCGTTGCCGTCACAGACGTTACAGTCCAACGTCCAAGTCGCGGTCGGCAACCGGCCTGACCGAAAGTGGGCGCGACATTCGGGCGGGCTCTGCTGGCAGCGGCGGCGGCGGTGTGCTGGCCGGGGGGCAACCTGCAGCTGATGGGGCATCGGGCGGCCAAAGCGGACCATGCAAACGCTGGGCTCTCCAGAGAGTGATTATACATCCGTGAAGCCTTCGACGGGGGGTGGGACATACAGTGCACATCCAAACGGCGGAGGGGGACAGTCGGGGCATGTCCAAGAGGTGTTGAACAACACCGGTAAGTGTGAGCCCGGCGGGCTGCCGCCGGGCGGATTCTCTGTTGTACGACCAGCTCATGGCTCGCGCCCCTGGGGGTCAGGGCGCGCGACAGGGCCCCAGCGGGTCCAAGCTGGCGGGTGCGCCTCCTCGCCAAACGGACAGAGGCATCGTCCTCAGCGTGCCATAGGCTATCGGTGTCCGTGCTCAACTACCAGGTGGAAACGGTCGTCCGAAGCATACCGCCGCATAACATGCCATCGACCAAGATTGCCGGGTATGGTCCCAAGTGTATGGCCCCCTATCGCATCATCAAGTGCTAATCCAATTTCACCGTGCTTCACGAAATCGCGGTGATTACCGTTGCACGCAACCACGAGCTGCCTTCAGTGTCCCGTTGCCGCAGCTGACAATTCAATTGAAACCTTTGTTGCTGGCAGCCACAGCTTCCATGCTCCCAACTGCCCGTGGCGGTGATACGACGGCCCTGGACGGACAAATTTGCACAATCCGTGCGTTATAAATTTCTTAAGCTTCCAGCATAAAACTTAACGTCCTCCCAGTGATGGTTAGAACCGTCCTTTGACAATGTTGGGATAGACTTAGGAAGTCGGGCGTCTCACAGGCTTGTCATAAGAGGAGCGCTCGTCTCGGCCGAGCTTGCGCGATATATACATGTACACAGTTTTGGTAATGGAACGACACTGATGCCTGCAGAGCAATGGTAGGACAAGGCGGTTGGTGTGCTGAACTGCTGGGCGATGCATGCAGCCACTTCATCTTTACTACAATCTATCAGAGTTCGTTCATTTGTTCTCATGCGGGTCGCAAGGGAGTGATCGCGGGATGATCGACTCACGGTCAACCGACCGACCCCTCGTACACCGAGATACACCGCGAACTTATTACCTTTGCATTTCGAACGTATAACGCTGCGTTTTTGCACTTAGTCATTTGGCTGCATTCCATTCCGATCCACAGGCATTTTAGGATTGGGAGAGGGCAGGGGCCAACCGACAATCGACCAAGACACCACACCGATTTCGCCATTCCTAGTGAGCTTCTATGTACGCTACCTCCACCAATACATGCCACAGCGGAAGAGTCTTTGCAATGCGCTCGTTTGACCCTAAAGGCCGGTCGTGCGTGCCACGGCCCTCGCGGCCGGCTCAGGCCACAACATCTGTCGGCGCGGCGCGGATCACTCTCGCCGCCTCTCAGCGCCCGACCGACTCCTCCGAGCGCCGCCACCACGACGTGGCCATCATCGGCGGGGGCCCCGCGGGGCTGGCGACCGCCAAGGCGCTCCAGGCGGTGATGGGCCCGGGGGCGGACGTCAAGGTGCGGGAGGGTGGGGTAGCGTGGGGTGGGGTGGTGCGGGTCGGGACCCTGCGCGCGCGGGGCGCAGAGCTGTCCACCATCTCTCGGCTTTGACCCCATCGGGCAGGAGACCAGCCCGCGATGGGCTCCAGAACTGTCCTCTGACAGGGTGGGATACATCGGGAGGTGGTGAGCTATCGCCACGTTATCTTCAGGAGCTCGGACAGGCGTGGGGCCAGGCGGCTCAGGCAGGCCGCATGGAGCATAGCAGGCCGCACTGACAGGATGTGCTTGCACCTCGCTTCAGGTGTTCGAGGCGGCTCCCCGGTATGAGCGCAACCTGGGGGCGGGCGTCTCCATCAACATCAACGGCTGGCGGGCGCTGCACGCCATCGACGGAGCCATGGCGGACAGGTGAGGGGTGAGGCCGTGAGGAGCGAGGGTGTCCCGCAGCGGCCCCGACAGATACACTCCGGGCGTCCTGGGGCCCGGCAGTCAGCCATTGTGAGCGTGCCTCCTCAGGACCTGATGGCCTGATGGCCTCTCAGACCGTAGCCGCAAGAAGCGGGATGCCCGGTGCATATGCGGGCATTCCGCGACCACACTTGCCCCCACACGCTCACACGAGCCACCTCCCTGGACCCTGCCCGTCGGTCCCGGTTGTGGTCGGGCCCCGGCTGCGTGCAGGTTGTGTTCCCTGGGCATAAGGCTGCAGGCGAACCACTGCCTCGGTGAGACAGGTGCCCCGCTGTCAACCCCACTTCTCGTGAGTGACCACGAGGCCAACGTGCGGGTGAGTCCATCAGTCCGCTAGCAGGTCCCAGCAGGCCCCAGCAGGCCCCTGCAGGCCCCTGCAGGCCTCTGCCAGCCATCCGGCCCCGCGCATGGCACCGCAGCAGCCGCCGGTCTGCGTGTGCCTGTGCCTGATGCGGGTGGCGGGGCTGGGTGGGCCGGAGCGCGGAGGTGTTGCCGCTGCGCGCTGGTTAGGTAGTTGCGGGCCTTGCTGGGCAGCCGGGGCAGCCAGCAGAGCGGGAGTCGGGAGGTGCGGCAGTGGGCCACATGGCTTGGCTTGGGTTGGGGGCTGCCTTGGTGTTTCAGTCAGGCGCGGACATGTAACAGCTGACAGCCAATCGACAACAAATCCCCTTGGCCTGGACCGCAACCACCCACCCACCTGCGCCGGACCGCACCCACCCACTCACCCACCTGCCCTGCCCTGCGCTGCCCTGCCCCGCCGCAGACCCACGGCCACACCCCCACCGGCCCTGCCTTGCCCTGCCCCGCCGCAGACCCACGGCCACACCCCCACCATGATCCACTGGGCGGACATCCGCAGGGTGCTGTTCGAGGGACTGCCGCCGGGTGAGGTGGTGTCACATTGAAGGGGGGAAGTGAGGGCTGTTCGAGGGAGAGGAACCCCTCCATTCCATTCCATTCCTGTGGAAGCTACCTGCCGGTTACATGCCGTGGCGGCGGCGCCTGGTCCCCGCCTCAGTCACCTCGCCGCGCAATGAGTGCGCGGCGGCGCGCGTCTGACTGGGCCCTCTCCCCGCCTCTCCGGCTTCAGGCACCGTGGAGTTTCGGAGCCGGGTGGCGGCCGTCACCCCGGGGGAGCTGGGGGGCGATCCCGCCGTACTGGAGCTGCAGGTACGGCAGCTGGGCGTTGGGGGTTATCACACGTCCGTCCCCCACGCGTGGCGCTGCCCCTGACCCCCCTAGTCACGTCAACCTCCTCGCTCCGTGTGTCAACCTCGCGCACACACACCTGGCCCCGGGTGGTGGAAGCGACCGGGCACATGGTAGGGCCTTATGGCTGAGTCCCCATCGTTCGGGATCATGGGGTCTGTGGGTAGCGTTGAAGGAGTTGGGAGCTGTTGGGGGAGGAATCTCCACAGATTAGGACTTAACGCTCCGTTCTTCGGTCGTCCCGCGGCACACGGCAGGTGCCTGGAGAGGAGGGGGAGGAGGAGGGTGCGGCCGCCAGTGGCCGCCTGCGCCGCGTGACCGCCGACCTGGTCATTGCGGCGGACGGGTACTACAGCCGAACCAAGAGGCTGGTGAGGGGCTGGGCTGGGCTGGGCCGAGGGCTGGGGGCAAGGGGCGCTGGGCGGATGGTGGTGGCGGTGGTGGTTGCAGTCACAGGGGCAAGGCGACTGCGGGTGCCAGCCCCAAAGCGTTGCGTGTATGAGGAACGGGGGGAGCCCCATCATGGCGCTGCCTAAATAGGACGCAAATGCACGAGCACCTTTCGTCCGTGCCCTCTGCGCCATGCCAGCCCTGCTCTAAACACCCGAGAAAACGGCACCCGCACGGCGGTATGCGGGCGCTTGCACGCGTATGCCTTCCGGGGTGTATGGCCTCCGGAGGTCTCTTTTTAGCACTTCAGCGGCTCATTTTGTGACACAGCAGCGCTTCAATAAGGTGCGCTAGTCTAGGCGTTATATGCATTCACAGACTGACGGATACATCCACCTGTCCGCCTGACCCCTCCCCCAGGCGTTCGGCGCCTCCGGCCCTCCGCTGCTGCCCGCCTACCGCGGCAAGGTCATCTGGCGCGCGCTGGTAGGCTACCGGGATCCGGATCAGATGCCGGCGCTGCTGCGGGAGCTGGGCGGCAAGAGGGAGGCGGTGTCGTGGCTCGCTGACGGCAAGGTGAGCTCAGAGCTTAGCACTTCCTGCAGCGTGTGCCGTTCTGTTGTGGGAAATGTTTAGGCAAGTCTTGACAGCCATGGAAAGGGAAGTGGCATAAAGCCTGCCAAGTGGGGTAGGCGCGTGATGCATTCCGTTGCGGCCGGGGGCTGACTGACTGTGTGCGTGCCCCAGCGAATAACTCAGCCCCTGCCCCTCCTGCTCCTCACGAGTGCCAACGCCGGCCACTGCAAACCCCACTCCCCACCCCTGCTGTCGACGCAGCCCCCACTCCGCTCCGCGCTGGCCTACCCGGTCAACGATAACCGCTTCGTGTGGACGTGCATCGCCCAGGCGGCGGACATCGAGGCGGCAGGTGGGTGGGTGGGTGTGGGGGGGTGTTTTGCTGGGAAGACCGGTCCCGGTGCACCCCGCCTCCGTTCCTCGGCTTCCCTCTGTGCATCGCCATGCCCTGGGACGACTATCGCGGCGCGGCGACACCTTATACAGCCACAGGTCAATCTTGTTTTCGGGTTGGGTCGGGTCCGCTCGTTGCCTGTTGTTGCTCCGGCGGCAGCACGGCCGCGCTGCCACGCTGCCATGGGGAGGGCTACAAGTGAGTAAGGGTTTGACAAACCGAGTCTGTTCCTGTATATGCGCCCCGCAGGCCTGCCCCCCTGGAGCTCACAGCGGGCAGCGGAACAAGACCTGGGAATCCAGCAAGCGGGTGAGGCGGGGGAGGTCCGGGGGGAGGTGGTGTGCGGTGGTGTGTTGAAGCAGAGCTGGGCCGCGGGACTGAGGGATGTGTGTATGTGCTCATGTGCGTGTGTATGTGTGTATGTGTGTATTTAGCGAAACCCTGCCCAGGCTGTTCAGCGAGGTATGGATTGGGGAACCGATGCGTGGCACAGGAGTCAATACGCGACCCAAGTTACTTACCATACATACTTAAATTATGCGCTCACCGTTACCTCGGGCGACGCGGTCGCGGTCGCGGTCGCTGGAACCATCCCGGACCAACAAACGCGCGACAGCACTAAGACGAACCACACCCCAGACAGCACAAATTATTGAGAACGTAGTACTCACCTGCGCAAATGGGACGAAATGCGGATGGACGGCGAGGCGAACGGAAGATGTGAGTGGCAACAAAGGGCAGACAAGTGGCAGGCAAAGGCAAAGGTTAAACTAAAGGAAAAGAAGAAAAGATCACGCAAACCCCGGCGGCGACGCGGCGCGAAAGAGGGTGGGTCCGGGAAACGGCAGACGGAAATAGCCGTGCAAGAATGTATGGGTGTACGGGTGTACGGAAGGGCGACGTCGCAGTCGGGCGGAGGGGTTGGCAAACATAGCAACATAAGTACCGCAATCAGGGAGCATGTGAGCTGCGCATGGCCGGTGGTGGTGGCGGTGGTGGTGGTGGGGGGGGGGGTGGGGGGGAGGGGCGCTACGCGGGGAAACCCGCTCGACCCAAACCAGCTTCAGAAATTACAGATATAATTTCAGATGTAATTGCCATGATTATCTGCAATAAACGGTATGTTTAGCAGGGAAGGGTTGTGCGCGTACCCTGGTTAGGGTGTGGGGAACGATGACATTGGATTGGGGTTGGAGTGGGTCGGCGGTGCGCTTGGGGATGCCAGCGGGGCTGCGGTGCCTTTCCTGTTTTCGGTAATCCGTGGAAGCGTGGATGAGCAGGCATGCTGTCACACGACAGCCCCTGTGTCTGCGACTGTGTGCGGGATGCTGTCACACCACCACTCTGAGCCGTCCTTCACCTCCCAAAGAGCAAGCGAAGCACATCGCCTTCCCTCCCTCCCTGGACCAACCGGTCGCCCTCCCTGCAGGGTCTGTGGGCAGCAACGCCAAGGAACGCTGCCTGGCCGTGTTCCGGAACTACCCGCGCGAGCTGCTGGACCTAATCTCCCGCACCGACCCGCGGGTCATTACCGAGCATGGGTACTACACGCACGACATCATGTCCATGCTCGGGGTAGGTCTGCTACCCTTACCTCTTTCCCTCTTCCTCTCTCTCTGTATCTCAGTCTCTCCCCCTTCGATGGTGGAATGGGCGGCGGGAAGGCGAATGGTTAGACCTGCCATGACGGCCCTGTGATCAGCGGTTTTTCAGCACATATGGATTGCACTGCACGAGTGAGCAATTATACGTCCACCGCCAACAGGCAGTGATACCTCACACAGGCACGTTGCAGTGAGGGGATAAATTGAAACTTGTCAACTCCGTATGCTTTTCCAATCGATGCGGTGCCCGTGCCGTGCCCCGCTGTACTATACCAACCGCCTCGCCCTACCTCACCCCACCCCTCGATCGCCTGTATGTCCCCTCTCCCCCCTCCCCCCAGTCCCCCGACTGGGTTCGCGGCAACGTGGTGGCTGTGGGTGATGCTGCTCACACGGGTCCCCCGGACGGCATGGGGCTCAACATGGCGCTGGAGGATGCGGCGGTGCTGGCGGCGCAGGTCAAGAGGCGGGGAGGCAGGGCGGACCGCGAGGTGGGGCAGCAGGGGAGGGGGGGCGGCCGAGGTCAAGAGGCGGGGAGGCAGGGCGGACCGCGAGGTGGGGCAGCAGGGGAAAGAAGGGGGCGGTGCTGGCGGCCGAGGTCAAGAGGCGGGGCGGCAGGGCGGACCGCGAGGTGGGGCAGGGATTAGGGGGGAAGGGGTTGAGGGGCGGGGGACGAGGCCGGTGGGTTACTTAACGTGTCACGCGTCCGTCCCATCAATCCATATCCGATGTTTCACTTTCCCCGCAACTCATCATTGTTTCGGTTCCCGGATTGTCGTACCCCTCCAGGCCCTGGACGCCTACTGCGCCGCCCGGCTTCCCCGGGTGCATGAGATGTGGGCCGAGTTCGAGCTGTTCAACCCCGGTCGCCGGCACGCCGCAACGATCGCGTCGGCATTTGAGCCCCTGGGACCGGGCAGCAGCGGCCCCGAACGCACCGGGCCGTCGCCACCGCCGCCACCGCCGCAGCCGGAGGGCCAGGTGGGAGCCAAGCAGCAGGCGCTGATCGCTCAGTGAGGCCTAAATACAGGGGGAGGGCCTAAGGGGGTCACGAAGGGCTGTCGCAGCCGAGTTGCGTGGTCAAGGCGGACAGCAGGGGCTGTGGGCTAGTGGTGGTGAGTTGTGGAGGCGGTGGAGGGGCAATGGTGGCGGTGGAGGGTACTGATGGCTGCGGAGGTGGTCTGCGGTGCGTCGCCTGCGGCCATCTGCACGTCTGTTGGTACTGGCGGCATGGCAGTTGATCCGATAATGACGATGGCGATGACGTCTGGCCGGTGGCCACCTGGGCGGCAGCAATCAAGCCGGCGATGTGCCCGGCGTGCACTGCGCAGTGCTCCCCACGTAACGGCGCAGCTCCAGATGGAGATGGATCCGTGGGTCACGGCATCCGAGGGGATGGGGGTGAGTAGATGCATGGGCTGGCAAAGATAACTCCAAGAGGCAGGCCCGCGCGCGAGCCGTCAGTGAGCCGTCCGTGCGCTGCCAGCGTATCTGTTCCGGGTCGGTCGCTTACCTGCTGGTGCTGGAGGCGTTGCAGTGGCCTGCGCGCGCGATTGCCGCCTGTACGTGTAGGACATGGAAGTATTCGACAAAGGCTGGCGATGCAGCAGTCGCCGCCGGAGATGTGTTATTGAGTGTGCGTACGTGGGATGTGCGTACGTGGGAGGTATCTAGGGGAATATGTTGAGGTGTTTTATGCAGGTGTTTAACGAGGAACCCGCCGGAGGTGCCATGCAGGTGTTTAACGAGGAACCCGCCGGAGGTGTATGCAGGTGTTTAACGAGGAACCCGCCGGAGGTGTATGCAGGTGTTTAACGAGGAACCCGCCGGAGGTGCCATGCAGGTGTTTAAAGAGGAACCCGCCGGAGGTGCCATGCAGGTGTTTAACGAGGAACCCGCCGGAGGTGTATGCAGGTGTTTAACGAGGAACCCGCCGGAGGTGCCATGCAGGTGTTTAACGAGGAACCCGCCGGAGGTGTATGCAGGTGTTTAACGAGGAACCCGCCGGAGGTGCCATGCAGGTGTTTAACGAGGAACCCGCCGGAGGTGTATGCAGGTGTTTAACGAGGAACCCGCCGGAGGTGCCATGCAGGTGTTTAACGAGGAACCCGCCGGAGGTGTATGCAGGTGTGTTAGAGAACTGGAGGTGCATGCAGGTTTGTGTATGTGGGTGTATGTGGGTGTTGGGTGTGAGACATATCGCACGCGGCGCACACTGCCGTGATGAGCACTGCGGGCCGAATGAATTCTTTCGTCGCGGATGGACACATGCAATATTCCCATGCATGTCTTGATGGGCGCCTTGAGGCACCGCACGTTATCATCACCACCACCCCCATTGCAATCAAGCGCCAACACCATATCGTTATAGTTGCCATTGTGCGCCATGGATGAGGGCGTGCCAACCGCGCGTGTACGATTATCGGCGGCCGCCCGCCCCTGGCTACACCGAGCTGGAGGGTCCAGGTGCCGCCTGCATTGCACAGCATCTTCGCTCCGTCGGTTTGCGCTGCTACGACCGGACCACCTTGTTGCGCCTTGTTTGTGTGGAGGTTGATCATCCGAAGGTCGGAGATGCAGCAGGTGCATTAGACGGAGGGAATGGTGGCTGCGGTGCCCTGGGGGAATTCTGGGTCAGTGAGTGGATGCCGGCGGCCTGCGTGGCTGACGCAGCAGTGAAGTGACTCGGCATGAGGGAGTGCATCGGCAGGTGCTCCGTGCTCGGCGTTCCCCCGGTCTTTGTTTTGCATGAGCGTGGTTGGTTTAGTTACTACGTTGTTGTTGATGCTGGCGTCCGGCTCTGTGAGGCTCCTGGGGCGGGTAATGTGAGGCTCCTGGGGTGGAACCCGCGGCACCTACCCATCGTCCGTCCATCCACGGCAACTGTCTTGACTCCATCTGTACAAGCGCAAACCTGTATATAAAGTGTACATTCGCCGTTAACAACTTGTAAAATTGTAACACACATGGCTGAGCCCATAAAACCCAGACAGAACGCAAGCAAGCAGGTATGTAGGATGTCTAGCGCCTTTGCAGAGAATCGAATTACATCGCTCGGCAAGGTTTGTCAGATTGTCAGCCGCGCAGACGCGGCCCATCGCCCATGGGTCGTAATAGCCCGTGGATGATGCAAGTGGCACGGTTGGCACTCTAGCACGCGAATATCTCCTGTCCCTTTTTCAGCGGTCTGGCCCTTAATGCCTCAGACCGTCAGCCGGGCATGAATGCGTGTCGGACGGTTATGCGACATGCAAGGTGCATTGTGTGTGTGTTCCATGGTTGGGGGTGCATAACCCCATACCTGTGCAACTACCCGTACGAGCCGTTGGCCCAAGGGCACACAAAAACGCCTAAAAGCACGTGCATGACAATGCACTAGCAGAAGAAAAAAGGAGACTACTACCGTCCAAAGGGGACAATTGAGTTACGGTGGGCCCACATGCGCTCCAAGAGTCTTGCTAACCGAGCCGGGTCCCAGGCCATGGCTTCCAGCATGGTAGTGAGCTGAGGAAAGCACTCCTCCGCGCGGATATTGTCGTACACAGGGCAACATAGCAAAACATGCTTTTCGTCCTCGACCTGACCTTCTGCCCCACAGCAACTACAGACCCGCTGTTCCTTAGGTACACGGTGTCTGCCCCTACACCCTCTGTTGGGCTCCAGCGCCCAGCAAGACAACCGGAACTGCATTAGCTTTCGGTGCACACTGCAGGGAATGAATACCGTACCATGTGGCGGCCACATCAAGGTGCACTGGAACATACGTGCGTGAAGACTACTTCAAGCATATGGCTGATACTGCCCGCCCCCTTGCTGTCCAAACCCATCCCCGTACCCAAGCGGTCAGGCACCTAAATGTGACAAGTAGGCCGTGCCATGCTAATGTCCCGATTCAACGGCTGTCGTACATGTTACTGCTTATTGCGGGGAGGTAGGTATGCTAACCCGCATCAGTGCTGATATCCCGACCCCTACCTAAAGCACCCTTCTGTGTGGCGCGTCCATCGTCTGGGCACCACACAATGCGGGTGGGTACCGAACTACCGATGCCATGAAGGATGATCCTATAGCTATAATGGAGGTCATGTTTTGGACTATTTCGACACAGTACACCGAGTGGGAGACTCGCGTTGCGTGATGCCCAGACGGTGGACGCACCACACTGAAGGGGGGTTTAGGTAGGGGCAGGGTGTAGGGGTCGGGACATCAGCACCGATGCGGGTTAGCATACCTACCTCCCCGCAATAAGCATATTCATGTACGACAGTCGTTCCATCGGGACATGAGCACGGCAAGGCCTACTTGTCACGGCCTGGCCGACCAGATGAATAGAAGGAATTGGTTTAAGTGCCTGTCTGTTGGCGTGCCAGATCGATACCCTAGTTTCCCGGAAAATAGCTATTGCCAATTGTGACTTTCAGAACCCCTTCCGGAGGGATCGTCCAGCCGCTGGTCAGAGCGCGCCGATTGGGCAATTCCGTGGCCCGGGGGTCAGTTCGGAGGTTAGCGCAAGCTTGGGCGCAGAACGCAAGCAAACCCTAAGCTCGCTGACAGCTTTAAGATATAACCTTGTCGGGGCACGTTTTGGGGCCCGAAGCGAATGTTTCGGCTTGTAAAGCTACATCGTAGCTCCGAGTGCACTTGAATTGCAGGAGTTCAGTCTCCTGAATTTTTGTTTGATATTTCATTCTCAAATAAGTGCACAATATGAATTAAGACTGGTGTTGTGGTGCACATTATATGTCGCTCACGACGGTTGGTACAACCAGTACTGCATGCCCACGATAGCCGTGCCTGACAGCCGCATGTTGATAGCGGCGCGCAACGGGGTTATAATTGGTTCTTTCGATTTGAATACAAGTTAAACCTCATTCACACCCGTTCGCAAAGCTGGCATTACGCATGCGGCCTGATGCAACGCCGCTCCCCAGCACCACAATTGCGATACAAAGCGGAAATCACAGGCACTTTCTTTAACAAGGAATGTGGGGAGAGGGTAATCGGCCCGTTGTACACTTGATTGCCCGTGCATGTGACGAGCGGCCTAGGTCCATACGTCATATCTCCGGCATCGCGCCGTAAGCTGCATCGGACCGGAAGTTGTCTTCTTTGAAACCGGCCAATGTAACCTAAGAACCCGCATCGGGACCAGGACGTTTTGCGAGCGCCTTTACGTGCTTTCCCTTGGTCCGTTTTCCCTTGCTCCTTACCTACACTGCGGCATCAACGCGATCGGCCCACTCGGCTGTGTATACTGAAGATTTTTTCGCGTTTCTAGGGGCTTGACTGAACGGGCGGGTTATCGCCGGGCGGAATCCCTAGCTCGCTCGCTGTCGAAGAGGGTCCAAGCAAGCGATGACCGCGTTCAGCAGCAATCTGCGCGGTGGCGCCGGACGGCCGCTGCGCCGCGGGGCCGATGCCGCCTCCCCGCCCCAGCCGGTGCCCAGGTGGAACGGGCGGGGACCTGCCGCGCGACCTGCACCGTACGAGCGTACGACACCCCCCCCCCCCACACACACACACACACCCGGAGTGACGGACACCCTCGCCGTTCGTTGTACGGGCCTCGTCCTGCGGTCCTTGCCGATGAGCGTCGACGATGAAGCGGAACTACTCGTTCGATAGCGAGCCGCGATCGATGCTGATCCTTGCGCGTGCGGTGGGACGACGCAGGTGCACGAAACTGCAGGGTGTCGTACGCGCCTCCCGCGTTACCAGCCCGACAGTCGTCGCCGCCGCCGCCGCCTCTCAGCGCCCGACCGACTCCGCCGAGCGCCACCATCACGACGTGGCCATCATCGGCGGGGGCCCCGCGGGGCTGGCGACCGCCAAGGCGCTCCAGGCGGTGATGGGCCCGGGGGCGGACGTCAAGGTGCGGGAGGGAGGGCGGGGCGGGACAGGACGGGGCGGGACGATGCACCTACCTGGTGCACCTACCTGGGTTAACAATACGGGAACACCCCCCCCCACTGGCTCGAGGCGGACCGCGCCCCCCGCCGTTGCCTGCCTGCGATGACCTGCGGGTCGTACCCGTACTCCCTTACCCGTACCCGTACGAATTACCGGGACCGTACATTTCGGCACAGGAGTACCCTGCGAACCAAGTGGTAACCCACCGGCCGTCCGCCCGCGGCCAATAACGAGCGGGCGGCTAGCCAGCCAGCCAGCATGTGTGGTTTGGGGGCCGCTACTCGTCGCCCTGGGAGTAGCTCGCCACTCGCACGCCCTCAACCCTGGGTGGATTCGGGTTTTGGAGCCCCAAAGACCCCGGGGAGGCCTCCACCTGCCCTGATCTGCCATGATCTGCCCTTATTTGACATGATCTGACATGATCTGACATGACCCGACCGGATCTGCCTTGCCCTGCCCTACCCTGCCCTGCCCTGGCCGCAGGTCTACGAAGCGGTCCCCGTCTTCCAGCGCAGCCTGGGTGCCGGTGTGTCCGTGGAGGTCAGCGGCTGGAGGGCCCTGCACGCGGTGGACAGGCAGATGGCGGAGCGGTGAGTACGGCACCCGGGACGCTGCTGCAAGCGCAGTACGCAAGGGTACGCCGCTGCAGCTCAGACGCCCGGCTCGGCCTGTGCTGCTGCTGTCACACGGCACACAGCCACACACCCCACACAGATGCCGTTCTGACGTTCGATCCAACGCCACATGTCACCACACAGACGTGCTTCCAGCGACTCACAACTGGGGACTTGTTGCCCTAACGGGTTGCAAACCAGATCCTGGATTCTGGATCCTGGATTCTGGATCCTGGATGGTCTTGTGTGTGGGCGTGTGTGGAGGTGCCCCGCCCGGGCTCCCTTCCTCTCCTCGGACGGAGCCGTGTGCATCGATATGTGTGTTTTGGTTTTCCTTACCGTCCTTTCCCCCGCATCCACCCGATACGGCAGGTCAGGATGCCCGTCGTACATGCCGCGCTCCCCACCCCCAGGATGCGCTCCCGGGCCATACTGCTGAGCGCCTCCCGGTACTTCGACGAGGCGGGGGCGCCGCTGCTGTCGTACCAGCGGCCGCCCATAGACCACGAGGGGAATGTGCGGGTGAGGGCGCACACGTGGAGGGAGCTGTGGGGCAGTGAGGGCACACATTTGCGGGTCTCTTATCTAGACACATCTGCGGGTCGGTGGAAAGGGGGATTACGGTGGAAAGGGGGATTACGGTTCAGAGAGGCAGACTCTTTCTCCAAACACGTCTCATTTCACGCGCGGCACTGACGATGCAGGAAGGGACGGGCGGGTGGGTGGGTCCGTGACGCCCTGGGCGCGCCGTGGGCCAGAAGACGCTGTGGGGCTGCGGCGCTGCGTTGCTGTGGGACTGTGGGAAGGGAAGGGAATGAGAACGCAGCGTGCCGGTGTGGTATGGGCTTGGCAAACCGCTGTCCAGGCGCATGGAACCGCAGAACCAGGTATTGACCTTCCAGCCATGAAGCCAGGCGGACGCCCTCGGCCCCTCGCCTCAGGGAGTCCCCGGCATGTCCCCGGCGGGTCCACCAACGGCACAGCGCCGCAGCAGCGCCGCCTGCCGTACTCCATGTTTCCATCCCACGCCGCCAGATCCCCTAATATCCCTGCCCTCCTCTCTCGGGCTACCTCCCTGCTTGGTATCTCCCTGCAGCTGTACGGCCACACCCCCGCCGTACTCCACTGGGGCGACATCCGGCAGGTGCTGTACGAGGCGCTGCCGCCGGGTGAGAGGTCCCGCCGGGCTGTGGGGACTGTACGGCAATTACGGCAAGTGTTAGGCATACAGGCATGTCTCTGCTGGGGACAGCAATTGCTACCGCGGATGCGCCCTAGAGCGTTCAGTGATTCGCGCGCTAAATCGATTGGAGGCCCGGAGGGGGCCAGGAAGCTAGTCCCCCACCGCCCCCCGACGTGTCGATGCGATGCCGACCCCTGCGTGCAGGCACGGTGCAGTTCGGCAGCCGCCTGGTGGGCCTTACGCCCGGGCAGCTGGGAGGCGAACCGGCTGTGGTGGAGCTGCAGGTAGCTGGGGGGTGTGGTGTGTGTGTTGGAGGGGGACAGGCAAGTAAGCGGGTCGGAGAGGGGTGGGAAGCTTGGAAGAGCTGACGAAGTAAGGGGCTTTTACGGTAGCGCCCCTGGGGAGGAGGGGAAAATCTCATGCATGCGGCGCGGGGAGGGCGTCACCGCGGCAGTGCGCTGGAACCATCAACCAACAAGCCATGCGTGGCATGACGTCCTAGACGGGTGCGGCGGCTAGTGCAGACGGCGAGCCTGACTCTGGCAGGTAAGCTGGTCTGTGTGTTTCGATCCGAGACCCGCCCGACCCAAACGTGGTATGTGTGTCCCAAGGCAGAAGCGAATCCCTCGCGCTCCTGGTCGCACGTGCGCCAAGGCCTGCTGCCTACCTCGTGCGGTGTTACCGTACTACAACCGGTCGCGTACTACAACCGCCGTTCTTACACTGTCCTGCGGGTCCAACGACACGCCAAGGTCCGATCGCCCGCCCGCCCGGACAGGTTCCGGACGGCGCACCGCAGGACAACCCGCAAGGCCCCGGCGCCAGTGGCGGCCCCCGCTCCGGAACCGGCTCCGGGCCCTCCAGCGGCGGCCGCCTGCGCCGCGTGACCGCCGACCTGGTCATTGCGGCGGACGGGTACTACAGCCGAACCAAGAGGCTGGTGAGGGGCTGGGCTGTGGGCTGGGCCGCGGGCTGGGGCCGCGGGCGAGAGGGGCCCTCCGGGGCGCGCGCGCGGGGTCACACATACCAAGAGGCTTGCAGCTGGGGACGGTGGACCGTGGCAGAAGAGGCCTGTCCTGGCCCCGAACGGCGCTCCGATGTGCCTTCCATTCAAGCGCGTGTACGCCTTGCCCCACGGTCCCCCTGCCCCCCCCATCCAGGCGTTCGCCCCTCGGTCCCCCTGCCCCCCCTCCCCCCCATCCAGGCGTTCGGCGCCTCCGGCCCTCCGCTGCTGCCCGCCTACCGCGGCAAGGTCATCTGGCGCGCGCTGGTGGGCTACCGGGATCCGGATCAGATGCCGGCGCTGCTGCGGGAGCTGGGCGGCAAGAGGGAGGCGGTCACCTGGATGCCGGAGGGCGTGGTGGGTGGCTGGATGTCTGCCGGGCCGGAGGGGGGCGGGGAGGAAGGGCGGGACCCAGTGACGAGTGTAACGAGGTGGCGAGGTAACGAGGAGATAACGACGACGGAGACGAGTTTCGATGTGCCGATGTGTCGATGTGTCCGAGGGTTGCGCGCTGCAGGGAGGGTGTGGTGCTTGGAACCGTGCAAGGGCGGCCCAGTGCGCGCGACGCGGGGCGCATGCCGGCGCAGTTCTGTCTTGTTATGCGGTACACCATGCTCAGCAAGAGGCGGTTGTTGGGATGACTGGGGAAGCAGCGCTGCCCCATATCGATCCTCCCTTGGTCTGGGTGGGGAATGAAGGGATGGCTGGATGGGTGGGTGGGTGCTGGGCGGCAGCCAGGCCTTCTGTCGACAGGGTGGGACTGATCACTGACCCGGCTAGGTGTCTCGGTCGTGTGTTCTTCGCCAGAGCTCATCCCTGGACCGGAGGTAGCCCGACCTAATGTGGCCCGTGTGGCGCCTGTTGCCCCCGCCCCTGCCCCCGTCCCCAGCCCCTGACCCGCACCTCCACAGTCTACCCGGTGAACGACAACCGTTTCGTGTGGACGTTCATCGCCCCCGCGGACGACATCGAGGCGGCAGGTGGGTGGGTGGGTGGGTGGGTGGGTGGGTGGGTGGGTGGGTGGGTGGGTGGGTGGGTGGGTGGGTGGGTGGGTGGGTTTGGAGGGCTGCATGGAGGGCTGCGGACTGCGGTGCTTTCGAGGTGCGGACTCGGTTCGAAGTGATTCAATGCACTCCTGTTCGGCGCCGACGGATTGACTGGTAGTGTAGGTGGTACCACCAGCTGACAGAGGACGCCACAGCTGCCTGTGACGGCGAGCAGGGCTGCAGGGTGCAGGCATCATAGCAGGGTTCCGTACTGGGACACCCTTCCCCCAAAAACCACACTGGCTTCACATGCCGTGCGCGTAGGTCTGCCGCCCTGGAGCCCGCAAGCCCCCGCGGACAGTCCACAGCTGACGGGTGAGGGCTGGGCGCGAGGAGCAGGGCTCTACCACCACCCCTACCCTGCTACCCCTACCCTGCTACCCGGAGCGGGGTGCACCGGCACAAACCACCGCGTGACCTTGGGGGCATGGCTGGGCAGCACCGTACACGCACAAAGGGGGGTGGAGCGCAAAATTTGGCTTGTGCATCTCGTCAGGCGGTGGTGTTGCTGTCAGTCACCAGCGTCTGCTGCCGTACCATCGTATGACCCGTCCCGATGTCCCCTCCTGACACTCCGTCCTCGACCCCAGGGCGTCCGCGCACGGCTCCGAAACCCCTGACGCCCTCTCCCCCTTGGGTGTGCCCGGCTCCCGCTTTTCGGGGTTTGGTTAATTTGCCTTTTCACCCCCCTCGCCCTCTCATTCCCCTCGCCCTCTCACCGCTCCAACCCCCAACCACCCCCCGCCCCTCCCACGGGCGCAGACACGGAGCGCGTAGGCACCAACCCGCTGCAGCGCTGCATGGCGGTGTTCCGCCACCACCCGTCCGAGGTGCTAGACGTGCTGGCGCGCACCGACCCGCGGGGCGTCACGGAGCGCGGCTACTACACCCACGACATGGAGGCCATCCGCGGGGTGGGTGCCGTACTGTCGTACAGGTGCTGCTGAAAATCGCATCCACCCTGGATCCAAGCCGTTCATGCGCTTCCGCGCCACTCGCGTTTGTCTCGCGTTCAGTGAGCCGCCCCCGGACCCAAGGTTTTAACTGATTCCGTGACTGTGCCGTAACCCTGTCGTACTACACTCGCCCCGCCCCCCAGTCCCCCGACTGGGTTCGCGGCAACGTGGTGGCTGTGGGTGATGCTGCTCACACGGGTCCCCCGGACGGCATGGGGCTCAACATGGCGCTGGAGGATGCGGCGGTGCTGGCGGCGCAGGTCAAGAGGCGGGGAGGCAGGGCGGACAGCGAGGTGGGGGGCAGCAGGGGAGGGGGGGGAGGGGGTTGAGGAACCAGGGGGCCTGATGGAGGTGGCGAAAGCGATTCAATAGTTGCAAAACCGCTCCAAGGTGAGTGGGTTCACTGCCCGGGTCCGTTCGAACAAGCGCTCTCCTGCGGATTCGTCCCTTCGTCGCCGGCTCGCTGACCGGTGGCTCGGAGCCTCTCACCGTGTTGGCGCAAATCCCGCCACGACTGCCTCGACATCCCACGCTCCCTCCCCTGCACCTCCCCTCCGGCCCCCCGGAGTCTTCATCGGACATTTGCTCTGGCAGCAGCGCAGTATAAGTACGCCGACCAATTTCCTACAGACATATACTCCCCTCCGCCCCCCCTCCAGGCGGTGGAGGCCTACTGCGCCGCCCGCCTGCCCCGGGTGCGCGACGTCTGGTGCGAGGTGGGCTTGCAGCGGCCCCGCCGCGAGGCGGCCAAGCTGGCTGCGGCCTTCGAGCCGCTGGGGCCGGGCAGCAGCGGCCCCGAGCGGACGGGGCCGGTGCAGGTCGCCACCATGTAGAGCGGTGTAGAGCGCCAGTTGCCCCGGACCGGATCGGACCCGGACCTGACGGGACCGCGGGGTTCATGACGGCGGGCTGCGGCCAGCAGCCGGCTCCGTACTTGCCGTATTAATGTCAGAAAAGAAATACTCAGGTGGAGGATGACAAGCGCGGATGTAATGGCTTTATGTATTATCAGCAGTTGCCTGCAGTGGCCAGAGGCTTATTCGAGAGACAGAAGCGCCGTGGGGCTATTCCTGGGAAAGGGTTATGGAGAGCTGGGCTGCCTTGATCGGAGCGAATCGGTGACCGCGGCGCCCCAGCAATTCCGCTTAGTTACCCGTCGGCTGCGGGCCTGGGGCGTGTCAGGTATATGTGACACTGCTGCAAGCGCCTCGTGTGTTGCGTGATGGTTTATTTGGCTCGAGGTGTGGCGCGGTGGTGGAAGACGTGCACCGCCATACATTCAAACTACTGTCGGTTAATCCCGAAGGAGCGAAGCGACCGTAGGGATTTTACGAGGTTTGTCACGGAAGCCGTACAGCTGCCCTGAGCAGCTTTCCGGCTCGCTCTCTCCCGTTCAGGCATTCTGCCTTCACTTCACAGAGAGCACTCACATCGCTGTGATGAGTAACTCTTGTTCCCTCCCAATCGCCGAGCCTTCCCGGCTCGTCCCCACCCTTGAGACGCCCACCAGTTCGGCCCAGGGAGGACGCCGCGGGACGCAAGTCCTGCGGCGCCCGAAGACGATGGCGCGGCTGGCGGCGGGGAGCTGGCGCGGTGCCGCTTCACCGGCGCCCGGGGGTGCTTGGGGCTTGTAGGCGGGGGCACGTTGGGTGGAGGGTTCGGGGTATGCGGTTGCAAGGGACCAGCCCTCCGCCTGGGGTTCTTGGGGGTGTAGGGCGGCATGGGGTTAGCCCTCCGCCCGGGTGGGGGGGACCGCACGCCCCCCTAGTTTAGTTTGTTGCCTGGCCTTGGCGGCGGCGGTGTTCTTTGGCTTGTGGTGCCCCTGTGTCCGTTTTTCCCCGCCGCGTTTGCCTTGTGCTGGCTTTTCGTTCCGGGAAGCATTGGGGTCGAGGGGTTGGTTGCGGCGGTCTCGTCGCTGGCCCCGCGTCCGCCCGGTCGGTCGGGCGGCTTCCCGCGGGGCCTGGGCGCCCGGCGGTTGACGCCGTGGCGCGACGGGGTTGTTGTTGGGTGCCGCTCGCGCGCGGCCTGTTTTGGACTGCGCTGCCTGGCGTCAAGCCGGCGCGCTCGCGTTGCTCGCGTGTGCTTGCTCTCCTGCAGTGTAAGGTCCATGTCAGCGCTCCCCCCCTTTTGCCTTTGGCAAGTTGCCGTTCCTCTAAGGCTTTGCGTTCAGCTAGCAGGGAAGTGGCAGGGCCTTGCCCCCGTGCTGCGCCCACAGCATCCGGCCAGTTCCGCGTTATCCAGTCCCCTAGGGGCTCCGGATCCTGTGCTGCCAGCAGCTCCGAAACCAGGGGACCTCGGAGCAGTAGCGAGGCTGCGTCAGCGGCAGCGGGAGCAGCGGTAGGCTCGCCTGCACTTGAGCTCCCTTGGCTGCTGCTGCCGAGGCGGCAGAGGTGTCTGCTGCGCGGGTCAGCCGAACGGCGCCGTCCATCAGGTGCTCAACCAGCCGGGTCCTCAACACCGCTTCGCCTTCCTCCTCCCCTGGCGCCGCTTCCTCCCCGTACTGCTGCCGTTCGTCCGCGCCCTCCTCCAGCGCTGCCACCTCCCCAGGCTGCGCGTCGTTACCCGCTGCCGGGCCCGCTCCACGTCCCTGGCCCCGCGACCCCTGCCCCGGTGTCGTCGCCTCCGCTGGCCCCGGCACTGTGGTGCCGCCACCGCCGCCCGCACCGCCTGCTGTCATCGCGGGGCAAGTGGAGGACCTGCCCCGCAAGCCAGCGGCACCGACAGATTGCACAAAGACATGTAGAGGTACTAGGCTGTACTCCTGTCGAGCCACTCCCTGGTAACCAGCTTCGGCTGGACCGCAGCTGCCCGCTGCTGCTGACGCGGTGCTGGTGTGCTGCCGGTCGCGCCGGACAGCGGAGGCGCTGGCGGCGAGCCTGCTGGGCGGCGGGGCGGCTGGGACTGGAGCCGGCGGGGGCGACGGAAGCGGAGGCCGCGGCGGCACAGGAGCCAGCGGCCGCGGTGGCGGAGGTGACGGAGGCGGCGGCGCCGGTCGAGGTCCTGCTGCTGCCGCAGCGGCGGTACCTGGCGGCACCGGAGACGTGTCAGGGGCTGCCGACGGCAGTTGGTGTGCTCGGCTTCGCAGCCCTCGAGGTAGGGTATCCGGGAACACGGCCTTGGGAGGACTCCATCGATCGGTCAAGGGACGCTTCGATAACTCGGGGATGGCTCAACGCGGACTGTGAACATTTTGCTTGAAGCTCCATCTGCTACCAGACTATTACGCCGCGGTGGTGATATGATACCGTGATGTGATACCGTGATGGGTGATATGATACCGTGTGATGTGATACCGTGATGTGAAACCCACCAGACATATAGGTCGCTGTCGTGGATTGCAGATAAGAGGTGCTACGTACGTGGGCATCTGAAGGTATGGTGTATGCGGGTTTCAGTGTAGATAGACGCGCTATGCGTCTATTTATATTTATATTTTATTTACTTTTGTCGCGTCCTGTTTTTCTGTTGTTGTTGCCCGCCGGATCTCTGCTGACGGCACCCCCGGCTGGAATGCACCCCCGCTCGGCACCCCCGGCTGGAGTACGCCCCCGCCCATCACCGGCAGCTCACATCAGTCCTTACGTGCGTGTCTGCAATCAACCCGGGTTATTATACGGTAACCCGGCATTGCCATCGGTCACCGCACGCAGGTCATCCGGGACAGATGGGGGTACGGCATCAGGAGCCAGTACGACAAAGTAATCGGCAAGGATGCCAGCAGGACCAGCAGCTGCAGCAGCGGCGAGGCCGGCGCCGTCGACGATTTGGAGTTGTGGGGGCGGCTGCGGGACATCCTGGGGCTGTTGATCGAGCTGCAGGAGGCGCTTGGCCCCACGGAATCACGGCACGGGCGGCTGAGTCTTGTGCCTCGGCGAGTTTGGAAGAGACCATGAAGGTTTCTGCAGCGGTGTCGGCCTCCGCGCGATAGCTGCAACCTGCAAGAGGGTGTATGTGCTGCATCGGGCGGTTGGGCTTCGCCGGTTTCGCTCCGTACAATGACGGACAGCAACAGTTGCGCTGCTGCGCGCGCTTGCTTGTACGTACTGCTGTACGGCGACGCGATACCGTAATTAGCAGGACCTTACGTGATAATCTCGCATCGATCTGGGTGCGTTCCTTTTCGTGAGTGTTTGCAGCAGCAGGATCCCGCGACGCGTCCGCGCTTACGTGTTTGTGTGTGTTTGTGAACATACATAGAAGGGAATCGAGCCGCGACCAGCCACAAAACAGGCGACACAAGCGATGGGATTAGATGACACCCGGAGCCCGATGAATCACCGACAACCGTTGTCGTATTGTGTATGGGTGTGTGTCGAGGCAGTCGAAGTTGGTTAGCGCGGGGCATGAGCCGGGGACAGATACCGTAGGTGGAGACGCATGCATCGATCTTTCGTCTGCAACCCTCCCTCCGGCCACCTCGTGCCAGTCACCTGGCAGGCGGCGGACGGAGCTAAGCAGGGCAGCTTCGGCCACTGCCGTGATAGCCGGTTGCTTGGGGTTGCATGCGTGTAGTACGTACGTACGTACATACGTACGTAGTACGGTAACCGGGATCTCGTATGACGGGACAGCCCTTACTGTACGCACTGGACTGGTTTCCGGGGACGTCGTCGTGCCTTGTGTGCCATGTGGGCCTTGTGGGCCTTACATGTGGGCGGAGGAGGCCTCAGGCGTGGGTGCGGAGCCGCGGACGTGTGTGTGTGTGTTTGTGTGTGTGTGTGTATGTGAATCGTTACATATCTGCCGGGGCCGACACTGGCCGACACTGGCCGGGGGCGCTAACCCGCCCCATACGGGAGACCGCCGAAGCACTCTCCCCCGGATTCGGGGACAGGGGCATAAGGGGCCTCTGTCCCCTCGCTCTCAACCAAGGGCGCGCGCCCGATCCCTGAGGATCGGTGACAGCTGTGCCCCCTCAAGGGATTGGGCGGAAGCCCATCCCGGGCGGTCTGCGCCTCGCAGTCCGCTGTTCAACCTCCTCAAGTCCTTGCAACACCCAGGGTGCGTTCCTCAGCAATGCGGAGGCGTGCCCCTGCCCGGTGCGGTAAAACTAGCCTGGTCCCGCGTCCCAACCTAATCGTACTAGCTAAGGTTGCACCATCCGGCAGGCCTGCCCGCCCAGCTGAGTCAGAGCGACGTCGCACACGTCAGGCCTTGCTGGGTCCGGGTATGCAGTCGGGCGCGGCTATGGTTTGCACAAGGCAGCACATCACCACGTAAGCTCTCCTGTCGTACACCCCTTCCCGTCGCGAGCGGCCCTCGCCTACAAGTCCCGCTGCCAACTCCCACTGGTCGGGCCCGACCCTCCTCGGGCACCCACGATCCCCATCGTGCCCGGAAGTGGGCTTCCCTTGTCCCAATCCCTACACCCTGGCGTCTCGCGCTGCTATCTATCCATCAAGAGTCTACGTCTACTGGCTGCACGCAGCGGATCCGGCCGTCCACCACCGATAGGATTGGGTGGTCCGGTCCCACCTCCTCCCATCCCCGTCGCGGACGGCCCACTCTGCAAAACTGGCCACCCGCTGCCAGAACTCCATGACTGCGCGCGCCTTAGCTACATCTACCGGCGACGGGGCAGCCGGCGCCCCCGGCGCAGGCCGTGGTGGGTCGCTGCACGTAACCCCACCCTCGGCCGTCAGCGCCGCCAAGGCAACGATGTCCCAAACCCCTTGCTGTACCCCCTGTGGCGGCTCAGCCAGCCACACGTTGGCTCGGGTGATGGGGCCCGGAACTTGTACCCCGATCTGCTGTATCACTGCCTGAGCGACCGGGCATGCCCAGAAATGGTGTGCCCGTGGTGAACACGGGTGGGGCCCCACGCCACCGTACCCGCCGCACCCGCACGCCTCGGGGTGAGCGTTGTGTAGGTGGCTGTTGCCAGGCAGCGGGACCCCGTCAACCACCGGGCGCCACAGTGTTTCCCAGTGCTCCCGTTCCCACTTGATGGTCCAAAGCCGCTGTAGGATGGCAGGCATGCTGGATGCCGGGGTGTGTGCCGTAGGGCCAGCTACGCCGTCTGCCTCAAGCTGTTCCCGGGCCTCCTGCTCGTATGCAGCGTGCAGTCGTGCCCGGGCTGCCGCCACCTCCTGCAGCTGCAGCTGTGTCGCCAGTCGGACCGTCAGGCCACTAAGCTTGACCGTCAGCGAGTTGGCTAGCCGCCACCCCATCCGGTCCACAATCCGCCGACGGGTCCCTTCCTCGGACTCCAGGTCCCCCGCCCGCTCGGGGTGGTCCAACACAGCTGTTGCAGCTCCCCGCCACTCCTCGCTGATGTCGGCGATTAGGCGGTGGATGGCCGTCAGGGTCGGCCCTCGCCTGAAGGTCGTGGCCTCATGTGGCGCCAGGTGGTCGCGGACCCACGCGTCCCATCCAGCACCGGCTGCGGGTGCCTGTGTGTGTGCGCGCGAAGCCGCGTGGAGGGCAGCAGCTGGCTAGCCCCGGTGGGTGCTCCCATCTGTCAGTCGGTTTTGGACGTGGGGTGTGTATATGTGTTTCTCAGGTAGGCAGAACAGGAGTGCGTGACATGCAAGGGGCCGAGCAGCACCCAAAAGTTGCCCGTATGCATAGTGTGTGTCTGTGTGTGTTTGTTTCGGGGGCTCGTACGGCGAGGGCGCACGGATGCACGCTGTATCTGGCGGTTTGTTCGTTTGGGGCATTGTCGGAAGCCGTGGGCTCCTGGCCGGGGTTAGCCACGCAACGCGGGGCATGCATCTCCGCCCTCCCAGGAGTTGGTGGTCGTACCATAGATAGGCTGGTGAGCGAGGTACGTCGGTCCGTACACCTGTACTGGGTCCCGAGCCGACAGCAGCCGGCGGTTCACAGCAGATATAGATAGAGCGGGGTCGATAAACGGTGAGGGGGTAGATGGGTCGACGGAGCCGCGCGCGGGGGGTCTTGTCTGCGTGCAAGGCCTTCACCCTACTTGCTTGCGGGTAGGTGGCGGCCTAGCTACTCGCGCCGGCGACAGATTTGATTTCGCGCCGCGCTCCGAGCGCAGCAGCCCTGGCACCTTACTTCCGGGGGAGTCGATCGCGGACCGCGTGTACGTACGTAACCAGCCTCTAGCGTGTACTGGCAGCCGTCCAGCCGCCGATGCGACCCTGGGGGACTGACGAGACTCTTCAGGCGTGGGACCGCCGTTGGCAGGCAGCAGCAGGTATCTTGACGGGCACCAGGGCATTTGGCTGCGTTGGTTGGTTGGCTGGTTGGTTCCGTTGGGGAATGCACGCAGCGCTGCAACTCCGTGCACAACTCCGCTGTACCAGGTGGACCTACACGGGAGCAGCGCTGGAGTAACAAAGCAGGCTGTCGCATGGATGTCGAACAGTGGCTGCAGTCGATATTGGCATCCATGATGTGAGGGAACAGGTACCCTGGGGAACGATTGGAGCGCATCGCGGTCAGATGCAAAGCAACTGCACGTGGTGAACTCCGTTATTTCGGTTGCTTCGGAGATGATGCCACAGATCATAGGAAACCACGTCATTAACATGATGTTTGTAAGTTGCCAGAAATCTGTAAGGGGCAATATGGTAAAAAATTTACCGTAAAATACCGGGGTCCCCAGGTTCCGAGGAGGAGTGAGCTGTGAAACGCTACACCGGAACGCCAATTCATTGCATGCGAATAGAATCTCCTGGCCGTAAATTGATAAATGGACAGGCGAAATACCGAACTGTGTGGAGTTCGAGAAGATTCGGAACTGCCGGTTAACAGTACGACTGAACTCTGGTCACTTCGACCTCACATGCCATTTAAAAGCAATAAACAGCGAATGTTATTTATGAAGTCGACCCCACTGTACATATTGTGATCAGACACGTATTGCAGCTGCTGAACTTGAAAGAGCTGCATTCTGAGTTGCATTTTTTGCACTGTAGAACTAAAAGGCGCGTTCGATCACATATTTTACTTTTATTGTGTACCTATATGCAATATGACAGCAGCTGCAGCTGCTTCCTCGGCGCCAACTGTCAACGCAACGGCGGCATCCAGCTTGGAGAGCGCGCACCACCTCCCAATCCACCATGCACCATCGCTGCAAGATCTTCTAGAGCACAAGCGCCAAAGGATCTCCTTGGATGAGGGTCCGCGACCGGAGCCTGAGCAGACTTTGCCCGGCGAGCCCCGGGCCGACGCTGCGGCTGCAGAGGGGACGACCGGCGACCTCGCATTCCTGTCGGCGGCTGACTTCACGTCGCCCGTGCTGCCATGCATTCCCGGCGAGCCCATGTAAGCCGCCAGACCACCTGGCCGGACTAGCTCACTCGCACACCTGCGCGTACTGCCACACGGTTCCTCCAGACACGACAGCACGCTGCCGGCACACACAAACAGGATGCGGTGAGCTCAGCGCACTCCAGGCCGGTCGACTCCATCTTCACGCCATGTTCAATGCAGCAGCAGCGCGCTTGGACAGGACACCGCGCCGCGTCAGCCCGTATCACACGCGCTCCCGTGATACCACCCCCGGAATCCCGCCCCGGGCCCTGGCCCGACGCTCACGGGACTGCGTGCCCTTCATGTCATAGAGCGAGGCCCAGAGCCATACGATACCCAACTATCAAGATGCGCAAGTGTCGTTACTTACTCATACTTGACATCATTATTCAATGCAGTGTTTGAGGGTACCAAGGCCATACAATACCCAACTCTCCCTAATATGTGGGAGGTGCAGCTAGCTCCTTACGCAGCAATGTTTGGGATGCGCCTGCACCATGTCGCCACAAGAATGCATCACCGCAGCAATACATCACATTACACCCAAACCCCAGCCCACCCACACACCGTCAAGACGCCGCTGCGACCCCCCCGCCCGCCTGCTCTGGCAGCAGCGCAGTTTGAACTGTCTGCCCATTTCCTATACCCCCTTCCCGCCTCCCTCCGCCAGGTCGTCGTACTTCTCCCGCCTGCGGGAGGCCCTGGCCAGCAGCGCTGCCACCGGCGGCTCCCACCTGCAGGAGCCGCAGCCCGTGACCTCCCTGGACCGGGAGGGCATCTACTTGGTCAAGCGGTGAGGGGGCGGGAGGTTGGGCACCACCGCCGTACCGACAGTGCAGGGGCCCGTGAAGGGACAGAGCAGGGCGGGGACAGTGGCCCGTGAAGGGAAATTGCAGGGAACGGGACAGTGGCCCGTGAAGGGACAGAGCAGGGCAGGGACAGGGACGGGAAGGAGGGTCACCCTATTGTTTATGGATGCCACAGTGGACCCGGGGGGTCATCGGTGACAACCGTCGACTCTGTGTGAAGGCCGAAGGCCACTCTGTGCAACTAGGTCTTATGAGGGCCAGGGCACCGCATGAGGGCGCTGGGTGACCCAGGTCATGTCTTCCGTACACACGAAGGACCCGCCGTACCGTATGGCTGGACGGGGTGGGTCCGCGGACGAAGCCCAGAGTCGTTTCTGTGAACTCTCCTCTGTGGAGAATGTTGTCGATGACCACAACATTCTGGGCTGTGGGACCGCTCCAGAACCAAAGGCACCGACAGGATATCGTGTTGGCAGTCCGAGGCTCAGCAGTGGATGCGCAACACGTCCCAAGGGGGCCCCCGTGCCGCGACCTGACTGCACTCGGTCGGCATCCCGGCCCCCGCCCCTGACTGCACCCGGTCGGCATCCCGCCCCGGCCCTTACGACTGTGGCCGCTGGCCGCGACCTTGGCCTCGTATCACCCGCTGATCTTCACACAACCGGTGTTGTGCGGCCACCCCTTGGTTCGCCCCCAGGCCGATTCGTGCGCCCAACGGCGCGAGTCCGCTGGCGGTTTGCGGCAGTGTACTGCACCATGTGGTCGTGCTCGTCAAAGAGGTACGGCGGCCGGGGGCCTTGCGGGCACAGCCACCACAGCGCTCGTTTGGGGTCGGGGGGCCCTGATCGGCGCGGCGAGCTTGCGGTCGACTTCACCACCGTGGTAGGGTAGGGGGGCTCGGGGGCCCCTGGCCTCGATTGGGGCCGTGACCTCGACCGATCAACCAACCTGTTCGCTGTTCCTTACGACGATGCTCCAAATCTCCGCCATGTCCGGTCCCTATCGCCTCGTCTTGAACCTGAAGGGTTCGCAACTTTATACGCTGGACTTTGGGCCGGCAAACGGCGCTGACGTCACCGCCAACATCCTAGAGGAGGCGGCCCCAAAGAAGGTGTTGGAGGTCGGCGACGTGAGCACTGCCGCTGGGCCCGACGGCGCGGAGCAGATGCCGTACTTGTACCTCGGCCCGGCAACCTGCGGTGTGAATCACCCACTCGTGCAGCAGGTACGGCATGTAATTCACCGGAGAGTGGGGCACTGCCACTACGGCGTGGTTACAGTGTCGTGCATGGCATCACGCGTGCAAAGGACAGGTACTTTGACCGTCATTTCTTTAGTGCCTTGGGCGTTCTGTGTATTGTGCCGGGAACCCGCCTGTCACCAAGACGATACGTCACGATTGCCGAGAAACGGATCAGACTTTGTATGATCGGCACGTGCCGCTGCCACTTGTCTTCACGCGTTCTCAATCCCTTCTCAACCCCTTCATCGCCGCGTGCCGCTCTCCAATCCTCTGCGACGCGGTGTTCGGATCCCATCGCAGTTGATCACATTCGCCGAGTCGCGGCCCTACCACGCGCTCGGCAACAACTGCATCCACTTTGCGGACGCGCTGGTGCGGGTGCTGACGGCGGGCACCGTGCGGGCCGCGCCGCTGCTGTACGACATCAAGTGCGGTGCCGTACCGCCGGTGGACAACCCCATGTTGATGATGATGCAGCTCATGTTGAGGATGCCTTGGTGGGTGGGTGACCCTCGGTGGGGGAAGAGGCTTTTGATGCGATTGGAGCACACGGAGGGGGGGGCCGGAGGGCGGGTTGGACCCGCGGCTGGGCCTGGGCCTGGACCTAGACTTGGGCCTGGATCTGGGGGTGCCTGGGGCATTGCGCCGGGGTGTGGTTCCGCGGCCTCCCAACTCACCGTGTGTTTCCCGCAACGGCTTCCCGTATCACAGCCGCAACGTAACTACGGCAGGCCTTATGACTGACCCTACCGACGGGACTACCCATCGGAAAGCAACGCCTACTCACCTGGCCGCATAACCCGACAACCCGACAGGTTTGTGGCGGTGGATGGCAGCCGCCTGACATCGGCCTTCCTGGAGCACCACAACGCAGCCAAGCAGCCGCAGCAGCCGCAGCAGCCGAGTGACCCGCGGGTCGCTGAGGAGGATGCGGCGGAGGACGCTGCCAATGACAACGGCACTTCACCAGCTGGCGACGCGGCGACAGCAGCAGCAGCAGCTGACACGCAAGAGGCAGCGGCGGTGCCCGCGCCTGCGGCGGCAGACGTGACCGAAAATAAGGACAGAACCAGCACCAGCTGTAGCAGCAGGGAAGGGTCCAGTGCCGCGGCAGCCGCGGTCAGAGCGACTTGCACTGAGCAGCCAGCTGCGCCGCAGGGCCGGGACGAGGTGGGGCTGGGGCAGGCCGACGAGGAACTGAGGCAGGAGCAACACAACGACCAGGCGGCGGGTGGGGTAGCGGCGATGGCGGAGGTGGAGGCGCTGTGAAGGCGTAGGGGCGTGAAGGGGACGTTACCGCATGTGGAGGAGGGCGCGCGCAGGCGAAGGCGGCAGACAAGACCACGTCACCGAGTTGGCGATTGTAGGTTGCATACCAGGCGAGCTTTCTGCAGGCTGACAGGCTTGCTGTGAGTTATTGTCAAGTGGCGAGGCGAGGCGAGGCGAGGCGAGGCGAGGCGAGGCGACGAGGACCTTTCGCAGGCTGTGTGATCTGGGTTGCGCGTTGCGTTGGCGGAGCAAGAGAGACTCTTGCGGGTGTCGTGGGCGGCCGAGCCACCAAACGACACCAGCGAGGCCCGCGAGGCGCAGTACGGCGGGCCGTTGCTTTTCCGTTGGTGCCGTTACTTGAGTTGTGGTGGGGTCAAGACCTGGAGCGAGCTTACCGTCCCTTTCTCGGTTCCAGGACTGAGGCGGAGACGTGTTTGTTTGCTCAGAAACAAACATCGTCGCGACGCATCGGCTGACGGGGCAGCAAGTTGCGGCTGATTGATTGACGATTTGCGACGACGGTTGTGAGTCTGTTGGCAGCAGTTGACGGTTTGGAGACGTACGTGACCGCGGCAAATACACGCGGTGTGACTCGGGCACTGTGTCCAACAGTGTACGCTCCGTTCTGGTGAGATGGATCGTGCGTGGGACCGGCGTATGTTGGTTTCTCGCAGCCACAGTCAGTGAACGCCATTGAGATCAGGCGCCACGTCTGCCTGGCCACACACCACACGTACTCTGTCCCCTGAGAGCTCTCAACGCCAAGTGTCCTTGAGGGGTTTAAGCGTTTAATCACGTTACAGTGGACATGCCCCCTGATGTCATGAGCCTTCAACCTTTCCCAACATGTACGCAAATTACAACCACCCCCGCATCGGAATAAGCGCGGGCGCGGGCGCGGACAGCTGGTCATCGGCGTCCCGCTCCGTGAGGACCCGCTATCGGGGGTTGAGTTCCGGACCCTTTTGCCGAACCCTCCTGCTGCTGGCTGGGGCCCTCGAGGCCACCACTTCAAACACTCGTCGCCGTCGTGACACCGCCATTACACGGCCGATCAGCGGATCACCACTAGCGAGGGATCCGTCCCGCCGCGGCACACGCACCGCACGGGATCCCGTCACGAACATGGCGAAGATAAACACGTACGTGTTGGCGTTGTGGTTAATAACATGATGCGCGTTCGTTCATGGAAGGTATATTATGTCGGGTGTGTCGAAGGGGGCGGGGGAAAGGCAGGAGTCGCACGCAGGCCCTGTGCCGTACATGCAGGGGTGTCCAGCACCGCTTCGTTCAGTGCAGAGAAGAGGAAGAGCGAACCCCGCTGAATACTACGCGGACGCCAAGCCGCCATTACTACTATTAGATAAACGTTTAGTTGTCAAAACGGTGGAGAGGTGGGGCGTGAACCAGCTACGGCCGAACCATTCGAGGGACGCGGCAGCGGAAGGAGTGACAATCACTCAAGAAGGGAAGAATTAAGCACCGGCTCTGCGAACAACACTATAATGCGTGAACCCTCCCCGCGAAGTGTGATTCGGCGGGTCTGGCGCGGTTTCCAGGAGCGGCAATCATGGCGCGCTGGTAACCTGGTGTGTTGGCCGGTATGGCTGCATGAACCCCCCCGCGGATGATGGAGGATGGGTGCGCAGTCCTTGGTAAGGGTTGATGAGATGAGGCGCCTACGAGCTATCTGGGCCCGTTGGAATCCCTGGTCGTGACACGGGTCCACCTTGTAACGGTTACAAATAATGCAACGTAGCGTGTAAGCAGTCTGAATATCAGTGCCCAGTGCATGATAGATCAGGGAGCCAGAAAGGGTCCGTTGCCAGCCAACAGGCCACGTCAGACGCCACCCGCCGTCAGCGCACTCGCTTCCTGAGCCCAGCCCTGCGTTGGAGCTCTAAAGCAAGCGTTCGTTCCCAAACATCTCTTTTGAAATTAAAATTTTGTTAGATGCAAAATACAAGCAACCATGCGTGACTGAACGCACGCCCTGACACCCGTATCCACCCGCCGACCCGTTACAACCGAACCGCACATGTACTTGCCGCCTGAACAAGTAGCCCCACTAGGGGACCCCAGGGCACCTGCACCACTGCCGTCATGCCCACATGAATGAATGAATGAACGTCACAGCGGACGCCAAAGTGATCAACGGTGTATGGGTGTGTGTGTGTGTGTGTGTGTGTGTGTGTGTGTGTGTGTGTGTGTGTGTGTGTGTGTGTGTGTGTGTGTGTGTGTGTGTGTGTGTGTGTCTTAAACATGTATGTGTGTGTGTGTGTTTTGCATGGTTGGGTTGCATAAATCGTTACATCACTACTGTACAACTACCCATACGAGCCGTAGGCGCCAGGGCGCGTGAAGGACGCCTGAATGAAAGCACGCGCATAACGATACACAAGTGAGCAAGGACAAGACCACTACCGTTATGCATGCCCACATATATATGCGTAGCCGCGCGCAATGTGGCCCAGCCGTGGCCCAGCCGTGGCCCAACCTACCGTGCGTGAGGGTGCCAGAAACACAAGGCCTATCTACCACCACACAACGGATAACAGCTGGCTGTCACCGAGCAATGATCCGCGGCGCGGGGTCCGTCCACTGTAAAACACTTCTCAAGAACGCGGCACATACATGTTCTGGAATGGTCCCTCCTAGGGGCACCTGCCGGATATTTTCTCAAGGAACGAGCACTTCTTGCAGCAGACGAAGTCCGTCTTGACCAGGTTGGGCTCGACGAAGGTGGTGATCTCCCGCTTGTCCATGCACTGCGCCTGCGCCACACTGGCAATGGCCGAGCAGGCAAGCTGGCAGGCAAACCGGCCCGGACCGCACAGGGTACTGCCAATTTTGCACCCCGCCGCGATCGCGGCCCGTTTGACCAAGGGGGGTGTCCACAAGGTGCAGCGCTCCGCGTACGGCAGGACAAGCCTGCCGCCGCTGACGCCCCCGCTGCTGGCAGCAGCACTGGCGGATCCGCTGACGCCACTGACGGAGGTTATGAAGGCCGTCGTCGTAATGCAGTCTCCGTTGATGGTCCAGCCGTTGAGGCAGTTGGCGGGCGCGTAATTCTGCTGGAGGCGGCGGCGGTGGTCATGATCGCTGGTGGTGGCATCGCTTGTCTGGTTGCCAGGGATCCCTTCGACGGATTGCGACGCGGCATTGACACGGTCCGTAACAGCGTTGTCGGTGGTCACAGGGTCGGTCGCGCCGGTAGTGGCGGCGGCGTTGGACGTCGTCAAATGGCGGGCGGAGTGGCGGGCCGATGCCGGGTAGCACGAGCCAAGGAGCAAGATTAACACCACGCCGGTCCCGACTCGCGCGACATGATGATGAGCCGCCGGCGGGGAGCGCCGGGATGCAGCAGACGGGCGGCGTTGCATGTTCCTTCCCTGCGTACGTGTCCAGGCAGGCAAGCGCGCGGCTGATGGCTGTAGCGGATGTGGCCCTGGGGCGCACGAGCGAGCGAGGTACGTAGGGTGTACGTCAAGTCGTACCGATGACCAATCAAGCGAGAATTATTTAATTATTACTGAAACGGCCACAGATTGGTAGTGACGGATATAGCGGCCGTCAAGGGTGGGCCTCACAGACGTACGGCGGGGAACCTCCATCGTCGGAAGCAAGAGGTGGGTGAGCAGACGTGGGCTGCAGGCAGGTTCCTAACAAGGCGGTACCTAGGCCGCATCGCGCGAACAGAAAATCTGTACGTCTTGTCGTCGTTTGTTTGCCCCAGTGAATTAACGATTGAAAAATTATGAGGCTATGTGTTCACACAATTTTTAACACATTCAGAAAGTGTTGTTGTTGGAAGTAAGCGCTGCGCAGACGGGAGCGCTCAACCAGTCGACGTACGTCCACAATAGCATGCATGCATGCATGATGCTAAGATGGATCATGGATGGAGACGCTAATGGTGACGTAGCATGACGTTTAAAACAATAGTTCTATCGCACGTTTGGATCAATAGATCAACCGGGAGGGGGAATGATATCGGAGGGACGCGGCGCGCGCCGATGGCAGCACATGTCCTGGACTCTAGCCGCATCCCCCACTCCCTCAATTCATCCTGAAACAATTAGCAAATACATCAAACGTTCTGAACTCACCAGAGAGAGGATAGATGGTGTTCGGCGACGAGGCGTTTCGGTCGTCCTTGCCCTTGTTTATGTATGTCCGTCACACTGCGCCTGCAAGCGGCGTGCGACCGGCGCGCGACGCACGGCGTTCGACCCGTTTCAAAGCGCAGGAGAGATCAGGTAGGCATTCCTGTATGTATGTTGACTTGATTGCGCTGACGAGAGGTTCTACAATTACAAACGAGCAGGTGCAGTCACCGGCTTGCACCATTATTCCGAGCTTACCTGACGGATGGCTTCCGCGGCTTCCGGTCGCCGTTGCAAGGTAGGTTGTGTTCTCAAGCCACGTCGTGACAGACAACTACGCCAAATCTGAGTACAATTTTGCAGCGGGTGACGTTTTATCCGGTTCGTGAAGCTGGCAGCAGGACTCGTACGGAAAGCGAAGGTCCACACACGGACCCGCTGCGTGAGTCATGCTGATATCGGTCGCCTTTTATTTCTTAGAATCTTTACCCCGCGTTGCAGCAGCAACACACAAGAAGAATAAAGTGCTTAGTTTGTCTTGATCCTTTGCATGAATGGACGTGTCGCCTGCCGCGCTGCTGCCTTTACGAATCATGCCTGTTGCCTGAAGAAACCCCGGTGTCCGGAATATTCCAACAAGCACGGCGCGGCGCTGCCATGAATTGATATGAAATATTGTAGTTGTTAATAAGCGATGCATTCCTCTACCTGCCGTGTCCTCTAGGGTCCTCTAGCCTTTCCGCGCGGAACCTCCGACACGGATTGCGCATAGCCTTGCCTGAACAGGGAATTCCGATTTCCATAACCTTTTAGGTCGCATGTAACGCTGCGTTTCCAAACGGCAGGACATGATGGCTAGCTTACAGCGGAATACATTTTGGAATGTAGCCGTGTTTTAGTAGCTACGTAGGTTGCTGTCAATCCGAATGACTAACCCGACTAATAAAATGGATTGATTGACCGGATCTAGTGCGGTTCTGGTAGGTTTTGGTCACAACGCTTCCGAAGATTTTGGCACTTTGGCGGAGCCGCGCAATATGGCGAATGAGATAATGAACGTTACAGCGGATGGACCCCAAAGGTATCAACTGCAAGACCTTGAAGCTAATCCCGCGGATGCTCAGGCACAGGGCTTACACCTCCCCCTTAGGAGTAAGCCGTCCTCGGCGCCAGGCATTGGGCCACCCCACCGTTATCGGTTTTACCAGAATAGCACGGATTCGCACCGTCCTCGATCCACTACATAAGAGCCGGTGGTGGCTTCGCCAGGGACCGAACCGCCGACCATAATCCACCACATTTGAATTCTGAAGGCTAATCCCGCAGATACTCAGGCACCGGGCTTAAATCAACGGTGAATGGTCGGTCACGAGTTGCCGGTAGGTGCGGCCAAGGAGCGCTGTTGCGTGTTAGGACGTATCGTTACAAGGGGGACCAGCAATCAAGCGGCTTGCGAGCCGTACAGGCGCAGACGGACTCTCCATCCTACCCCAGCGGCATGCCTTGCACTAAGCAGGGAGCCATGCCAGCCAAAGAAAACGCAGCCAGGGACCACCATCGCCCAGCCTTCATAGCAGTAGTCAAGTTACACAAGCGATGCGAACGCAAACAAAAAGTAAGAGCAATCCAAGAGAGGGGAAGCGATAAGCCCAGCCAGCCAGGCGTAACGAGCGTTTTACAGGGGGTGGTATCCACCCTCAAGTATTCATCTCGGACCCGGGCGGTGAGTCAACGTCCGGAGGCCGTGAGAGTACAACACGCCCCGACAGCCCGCTAGCTGATAAAAAGATGAACTGATGGCACGGAATTCCAGTTCCGCGGGGTTAAGACCGAGCGTTTCAAAAGGCGCGAGACGGGCCCAAATAGAAGTCCGCAGTGACTGTCACGGAGAACGAAACAAGGCGTGCACGAAAGAGCAGTGCGTGTATAAGTCCCAAGCGTGGTACATGCGTTGACGACTGCCCCGCTCGATGGCCGCCAGGGCCGCCCAATAATAAAGCCACCACATCCCAGACAAGCAACCTGGCGGATACCGGGGGGCCCGACCATGAGCCACAAGTAGTGGTGGCGGGCTAACACAGTGCACAGGGCGCCCACAGCAGCCCCCATCGCAGCCCCCATCTCTTCGCGCAACGACCGCGCAACAAAGCAATCCCAGAACGAACAAGTGACGCCGAATCCAGCACGCGCCACACCTGGTGACAGGGGCGCCACAGGGGCACTGCGTGGCCGATCACCGAAGCAAGCTCTGTCCTCCTTATGAAGGGAAAGGCAAGCAAAGGCCAACGCCCATCCAGCAAGACAACCGGAACTGCATTATATTAACTTGCGGTGCACCCTGTTGTAAGATAAGTGCCCACATCGCCAGGTGCATAGATAGACGCGCACATTGTGGGCGCGGCACGACCACGGCCGTGCCCGCGGTCGTGCCGGAGGCGGCGGGGTGCCAGCGAGGAACATCAACCCTACCATTGCACTACGGATCACATTTGACGTATGATCATACCGCATCTTGTAATTGGCTGGACCCCCTATGCCCCTAAGGGCACCTGCCGGACATCTTGTCCAGTAGCGAGCACTTCTTGCAGCAGACGTAGTTCGTCGTGATCAGGTTGGAATCTATAAAGGTGGTGATCTCGCGCTTGTCGATGCACTGCGCCTGCGCCACGCTGGCAATGGCTTTGCAGACAAGCTGGCAGGCCAGCCGGGCCGGACCGCACAGGGTACTGCCAATTTTGCACCCCGCAGAGATTGCCGCCTTTTTGACCAAGGAGGGCGTCCACTTCGTGCAACGCTCCGTGTACGTGTAAAGTGTGCCGCTGCTGATGAAGGCTGCCGTCGTAACGCAGTCGCCCGTGATGGTCCAGCCGTTGAGGCAGTTGGCGGGCGCGTAATTCTGCTGGAGGCGGCGGCGGTGGTCATGCGCGATGGCGGCACCGCTTGTCTGGTTGCCAGGGATCTCTTCGACGGATTGCGACGCGGCATTGACACGGTCCGTAACAGCGTTGTCGGTGGTCACAGAGTCGGTCGCGCCGGTAGTGGCGGCGTTGGACGTCAAATGGCGGGCGGAGTGGCGGGCCGATGCCGGGTAGCACGAGCCAAGGAGCAAGATTAACACCACGCCGGTCCCGACTCGCGCGACAAGATGATGAGCCGCCGGCGGGGAGCGCCGGGATGCAGCAGACGGGCGGCGTTGCATGTTCCTTCCCTGCGTACGGGCCCAGGCAGGCGGCTGGTCGGTTGTTTGGTCACCGGCGGATGCGTGGATTAGGGCTATATATTACTAATGGGGTGCGATTCTTCTCGATCGATCGACTAATTGCGGACGCTGGATTGTACTTTCAGTCATATGTAGGATATTGCTTTGTAAAGTAACCAGGTGCATTTATGTCCTGGACACCATAAGCCTTGCTACAACTTCATTTCGCATTGCGGACACGTACGTATGTGACGAATGACGTGAATTATGCATGACCCATGGCGTATGAAATTTGTCGTTTTACTACTTACGATAAGGCTAGGTTCTGGGTGCGTGACATACTTCGCTCGAGCCCCTTATTAGCCCCTTTTCTCCTGAATCGTATTCACAAAGGCGAAGGCCCACTGAATGCGCATCCTGATGCGCGCCCTAATAAAAAACGAGACACGACGGTATTATTATCAAATCCAACAGTGCGAACTTCGTTCGTTTCATTAATTTGTTTACCTGTCTTTTAGAGCTACGTACACCGCTTGCGGAAACATGCACGGTGCCGTTTGCCTAACTAACCAAAAACATTAAAATATAATGTTCATGTGATTTTCTATTCAGGAAGAAATACTTTCGTTAAATACACTGTATTATAGATGGAGGCCCCGAGGTCAATTCACTCTGAATCAATTCAATCCACAGCCCAATTCGCATGAATCAGCCTAATTTAACCTGTATGTGAACACGATTTTTACGTGGCGAGCCGACGATATCACAGGAACGCGGCGCGTGCCGTCGGATGGCTTCATTTCCAGGAATCCTCATATATCCCATCGCCGTAAATAAATTACCTAAGAACAGAATAAAGCGGCAACTCCATCAAGGATGGCGACCGACGACGAGACATCTGATTCGTCCTGACTTACCCCTGGCTTCGGCCTTATCGTTTCTGTGCGTCCGTCTGTTGGGGTCCGCCCCGCGAGCGAAGGCCTGCGAGCGAGCGGCGCAAAAATCTTTCGACCAGTTCTCTAACACATGCACAAGATCAAGTTTGGTAATGTTATCGTTGGTTTACGGTGACGGAATGGATTGCGCCACAAACATGTAGGCACTGTCATCAGCAGGTTGCACCACTGCCAGCTTACCTGTTGGATGCTGGCGCTACTGGTAGAGGTGTCTGTCGCCTCAAGCCTGGTCGTGACCGATAAGGTAGATATCTATGGATATCTTCGAATATAAATTTACAGAAGCTGACTTTTATCAGGTTCATCATGAAGCTAGCAGGACCGTACGGCGCACCGACATGGGTGCCTCTTATCCTTAGATAGTGTCTGTGACGCGCGCTACAGCTAGCATCAACGCACAAAACGTGCTTGTTCCTTTGCATGACTTGGCGTGTCCCCTTCGGCGTGCGTGCGCTGATGACTGCAATGAATCATAGCTGTTGCCGCGTCCCATTGCCTGAAGAAGCAAGGCTCGGTCCCGACTTCGGAATGTGACTACAACGCTTGCCTATTCAGGGAATTACGATGTCCCTCAACCTTCTGCGTCGTACGTAACGCTGTATGTTTCCACACATGGCCTGGACGCCTGATGTGAGCCGCAAAGGCTTACCGGATGGTTTGGGACGGACCCCGCCATGCATCGGGCTCCCTGCATCGGGCTCCCTATACATACAGTGAGCGTCTGTACGGCAAATTGCTGCCGTATCGGCTTACACCAGAAATGCTGAGCATCTTTCAGCAGACTATGTATGTATCGATAGATATGTTCGAAGTTAGCTGAGGCAGGGCAGCCCTGATTTAGTATGTAGCTTACCGTGCGGAGTGACATGGACTCTGACATGTCATGCGCGCGTGCACCGTTACCGCCGGCACATAATTTCGCTGGCATGAGATGACGGTTCCCCATGGCATAAAATAAATGGCCCGCTTAAGGGGCAGTACAAAAATCGGTAATCGACCCGGCAACCCACCCGGCCCGTATCGAGCGGGCAACCGGCCGAACGGTTGGTTTGGCGTAACAACTAAATGGGGCAGCGATGCAAGCAGCCATAGCAGCGTTCCGTCCGGTTTGGGTTGCTCTGGCGTAATCTATTATTTTGTTTTCACACGATTGTTTTGATTACAGCGTAATCTATTGTTTTTACAGACGATTGTGGTTCGAAGAAGCCCTTCGCATAGCTAGCAAACGATCCCGCTGCTGGGCTAGCTTTTCGTACGGCTCCAGGGCGCGGCCAGGCCGGAAGTGCCGTACACTTCCGGCGCCCGCCTGGGTCGCTTGGGGGGCACAACTAACGCCAATGGATTCGGCGTTGTGTGTTGCTCGCAGATCCAGTTGACGATCGATTTCTTCCACGCAAACCAAGTGTGTACGTGTGTTGTATGTATGGGGCTTGCATAAACACCGTTGATACCTTTTCGGGGTCCGCTGTAACATTCATTCATGAATGGGTGGGGGGGTGTACAACCCCATCCTGTACAACTCCCCATACCAGCCGTAGGCCCAAGGCCACGCAAAGAACGGGCCCGGACCCGGGGGACGGCTTGGGGTCCAGCCCTTCCGGGGACCCCGACCCCGCCATGCCCTGCTGGACCCCGACTCGAGTCGGCCCCTGGCCCTGGCCCTGGCCCTGGTCGTCCCCCAGGTCCTGGTCCTGGTCCTGGTCTTGGTCCTGGTCTTGGTCCTGGTCCTGGTCCTGGCTGTCACTGCCAGCCGATGTAGTGGATCCAAGTTCCGTGCCCAGCTCCAGCACTCCCTCGCGCATGTATGAGCCGATCGACCCAGCTCCAAGAGCTCCGAAACCGTCGTCGGCGTTCCTATCTACGGCGCACCGGACCAAGTGGCGGGCCACGTCCACCGCCAGCCGTTGCCAGTCCATCTCTGCCCGCCCGCGTGGGTGCAGGTGCGGGTGGCCCTGCGGCGGAGAGGGCGTCCTGCAGGTGACGCGCCGCGTCCAATACTACTTCCGCGCCGGATGTCGAAGCTTCTGCTGCAGCTAGTGCGGCGGCGGCGGCGGCCGCGGGCGCTGGTCCCGGCGGCGGGGTACCCAGCGGCTCGCCCGCTGCGCCAGGCGGGTGAGGAGAGGGACATCCAGGGACCAGGGACAACCACCCCGCCTGGAGCTGCCAGGCGGGGGCCGCCGCGGCCATCCCACTGCCGGACACCCCGACGGTCTCCGTCGCCACCGCGTCTGCAGCCCCTCTCCGCCCGACCGCCGCCGCCCCCACCTGCGCCGCCTCCTGATCCTGCAGTCCGCTAACCCCGCCCGTGTAGTCGTCGGCGTCGTCGGCGTCATCACCGCCCTCAGGGACGTCGCTGCCTGGATAGGTGCTGCTGGTGCGAGCAGCCATACCATCTTCCGTACAGCGCTCAAACTCAATATCACGACCTTCTTCGCTGTCGCCAATGCCATCGCTATGTCGGGCACTTCCGCCGTACTCCCCATGTACGGTTCCGGTCCCGCGCTGCCGCCATGCATGAGGGTAGCTGCCGTCGATACCGCCATGGGTGTAGCTGCCGCCGCCGCCGCGGTCGCTTACTGGCCGCCGGCGACGGAGCCCGCACCCGCGCCCGCACCACAGGTGACGTCAGAGGCTGCATTAGTGATGCTACCGCCCGCGTCGGATTGGCCGAAGGGTTGGGTGTCACCGGCCCCCGGCCAGAGGTTGCCGCAAGGGCAGTGCACCTCAGCTCCGGAACCGCCCTCTACCGGCAGACCCACCGCGATAGCCACATGCTCCAATAGGGCGTCTGTCGTACTGGGCTGTGACGAATGGACCCGAGTAATCAGCAGCTAGGTGGTGCGGCTGCGCCTTTGGGTGCTGCTCGGGGTGGTGGTGCTTCTGCTGCCCCTGCTGCTGCCATCGCAGCTGGGACGCGTCGGGCTCGCAGCACCCGGGTCGGAATGCAGTTCGGGGTCTGAACACGGGCTTAACTCTGGCCGAACGCCAGAATCCAAAATCTTCTTGGGTGCCGGTTGTAGCATCCGGCGGATCCGGGCGGCTTCTGCTGCAGATGCGGCGGCCGCGTCTGCCGCCTTCACTGCCAGTGGGCCTAATAGGTTGAGGAGGTCAACGGGTGGGGGTGGCGGCAGATGAAGAGTAAGAGCTGCTGCCATGCTCGTCCGGCCGCGGAAACGTTGTCTGAGCTGATGGGTAACACTTCAGGTGCTTCCAAGGGTGGCCACTGCATGACGCATGTGACGAGCTTGCCCAGGGACTCACGTACCGAGTCGACCGCGAGAAGTGCGACTGCTGCGGATGCGCATCCGCCTTGACTGGCGTGAGTTCGGATGAAGTTATCCATCAAGCCGAAGATGCTGTCTAAGCGTGCAAGCTCTTGGGTGTGTTCATCGAACCCGCAGCCATGTCCAGCCATGTCCACGCTCGCAAAATCCGGGTCGTCAACTGAAGCCAGGGCAGGTTGCATGTCAACGTAGGCGATAGCGCAGACATTGTGGCGTTCGCATGGACAACCAGGAACGTCGCTGCCTGCCAAAGCTCAATACTTCGGTCAATGGGATGTTCAAGGCGAATTCACGGTCAACTAAGCAGGTAGAGCATCGGCAAAGCAATAAAGTACCAATGTGAGCGAGAGCAAAGTCCATCATGCAAATCCGCCGCGGGTGTTGCGGACTGTTGCTATACTCGTACACGTGCTGCGTTTACGTGCTGCGTCCACTTTCAGATACCCCACATGCTGTAATGGACCTGTCATTGTCGTGCGTTTGGATTGCCTTGTGTTTCGAATTTCCATGCACCCGCTGGACAACTCTCACGCCGCACCCGTCCGCATCCTACGATCCCAGACGAGCACACGGGATAGCGGCGCGGCTGTGCAGTACACGCTTGCATCTGCAGCGTGTGTGGATGGGAGGTATACAGGGTATACCCAGGTCATCTTAAACCTGTGGGCGGCAGACTCAGCCTGACAGGCCCTAGGTGCCGTCGCGACAATGAAGAGTCCCTCACAATGTTTGCCCTGGTACCTCGCCAAACAGTAAGGAGACATTTGACGGTCGCTGTTTTCCGCCCTGCAATCATGCCGTGGATACTCTCATCTGCTGCTGTACGGCAAGCCTCTCCGTTACCGAACCCCTTGAGAGCTTGCTACCATGCAGAAGAGCTGTAATCATATCAATGGTCCGTATTAGTGGGCCATTATTATGCACGGTGTTATCTGCCCTGGTGTGCCGTCAGGACACCGTGGCTAGGTACGACAGAGGGCTCCTGCGGGAACCGATTGCACAAGACCTTACATGTCTGGGATCGATCACGTTCCTTCCACCCACGATGTTTGGCCCGACGTGATCCTAGCTTCGGTCCCCTCGTCCCGTTATCTTCTCAAACCCATGAAGCCCTGGTTGCATCCCGGACTCCCGTCACGTCCGCAAGGTAACAAAGAACCCCTGCAGCTACTCGGCGCCTCCCTACATTGTACCACGTGAAAGCATGCGACAAACTCCTCCAAAAAGCTGATCTCCCGAAATCCGAAGGCTGGTGGCTGCTGTGTTGATGTCACCATCATCACCGAGACCTCCGCTCGCTCAGTGCCCGCCAGCAGTGACTGCAGCAAGTTGACATACAATCATAGCAGTTGGTGAATACTCAATTCCATTGATTCACCTCGCAAGCACGTCACGAGAAGCACGCCACTATAACGTGAGAACAATCATCGCGTTTAAGATCAGCAAGAAGGTCAGAAAATGAAACTATAAGCACTTACATGGCTGCTTGCCGGCCAGCACCGCCTCGTCGTAAGCCTTCTTCTTGCCGGCATCGCGGAGCTTGTCAAGCTGGCCGTAAAGCGTAACGGTGAACGTAAAGCCCGCAAGCAGGAACCAGTGCCTCGGAATCAGCTTCTTAGTAGCATAGGTGTAGAAGCTCTTTTGGTAAGGATGCGCCACGTTCTCGGGCAAGAAGCCCGTCGGCGGAGGACGCAAAATGTCCCTCAGGTAAGCCTCGCCGAGAGTCATGATGATAATACCAAGGGAACTGGGGAAGCCCAACTAGTGCGGGAACGAGACAGCACTCAAGTCCCGCGATGCCAGTTAAAGGCTTTTAATGTCAAGCTGCGTGCTATCCGCAGCCTGTCCCAATTAACCCCAGCTATGCTGCGCTACTGCTTGGCATGATGTTTGGCCCTGCGGGACAGTGTACGGCAGATTACAAACGTTGTTTTGCAGCTCTTTGCCAGATGTTGGATTCTTGCAGAGTAGGCTTCCTGGCAAACTCATGCCCTTAAACCTTGAAGATACATTCATTCGGAATGGCTCAACCTTCGCAAGTGTTTAGTGTTGCTGTTCCAACTGTTCTAAAGCTGGTGGTCACGAAGGGGCCCTGCAACGGGCAGACCTTTGACAGTTCAATCTTGAACGCCTCATTTTTTACCGTTGGACGCACCAAGGTGTTGGCCCAAACCGTTTTGCCTACTTCGGATTGAGCTTTGACAGCTTTCGTAATCTTGCGCAAACGCCCGCTTTATCACAGAAATCCAAGCTGTGCCTGAAGGACACGTCCATATCGGAAAAGCATGCAGAAATTGCTTGGGATGGCACGTCGCGGTCGTGGATTCTGCGTGACACGGATAGCTCAAACGGCACCTTCGTCAACTGCACGGAGCTCAAACCTTACTGTGAGTACAAAATTTATTACTGGTCATGTCATGGCGGATCCACGAGAGCGATAACACTTGTCGGTTTGGTTGTCGCCTCAACAACCGCTCGGTTGGTCTGTACCGTACACCAGGCGCGTGTTCACTGAAGGCGGGGGACCAAATCCAGATCGGGCTGCAAACCGAGGTGACCGTCGAGGTAGGTGGAGCGGGATTCCAGTGCGTACGACGCCCTTCGGGACGTCAATGGGCGTCATCCTCGTGAATTTAGCGCGGACCCCATGACGGATCACTGGCCCCACAGGAGGACCGAGCAGACAACGCAACGTTTCATCCTCGCACCACACCGCTGCTTAACCCGCTCTGTGCCATCACATGCCTCGTGCTCACAATGCCGGGTGTTATGTCGCAGTTGGAGACGAGACCCCTTAAAGACGCGACCGTTGAGGTTCTGATGCGGGCGTACGTTGAGTCCATCTGCCAGACGCTCGAGGTAGGTGGCGCGCCCCGCATAACTTCGATGAACTCGCGACGAGAATGTTTCCAGATGCAGCGGTAGGCAGTACGTTGCTTCGGAACCGCGCCGGTTGGTGCACACTCGCGGTGACCCACATCGTACCCACTGCAACCCATCATAACCACCAGGGGGCGGCGATCAGGGAAGCTCAGGAGATGGCGCGCAGCGCTAAAGAGCAGCTGGACGCGCTGCTTGTGCCGTGAGAGGCGCGGCCAAAAGCCTCGGACTTCCTGGAGGAACACCGGGCCGGTGCGGGAGCGCCGGGGCCGGCGTTGTCAGCGAACCGCACTCAGCCATCTGCCAACACCTGGGCGGCTGGACCCAACATCAGGCATCATTGCCCAGTCACGCGGCGGGGAGCAAAATGATGGTCGGGGGGACACGGGTGGGAGCTGGCTTTAAACTGCATGCGGGATGGCATCAAGACTATGGCACGAACGTTTTGCGGGTTCAATCGGGCGGGTTCTGTCACATGGAGTATGTCTCCGAGCCGTTACGCCACGGGAGTAGGTCTCTTTTACAGAAACGAACGAGAGTGAGGGTGCTCCCACGAGTTTTAAATATTGACGTGATATGTGGACGCGACTAGCATACCTGGCACTTCGCCCGGCAACGAACAACATGAATGAATGTGTGAGTGAACGTTACAGCGGACCCCGAAGGGATCAACGGGACTGGGATTAACATGTCGGAGGTGGGCCTTATGATTGCCGCTCGGAGGGTTGCTGTCCTGCGGGTTCCGCACAAGATGGTTGGGGGTTAGGGCTGCAGTACTCGCAGAGACCACCGCTCACGGATGGAGTCGCCTGCCGTACGTCCGGCCCTGCGCCCTCACTGCGCTTATCCCCAAGAGGAGCGCCAAGGTCTGTGTGGCGGTGTCCCGCGGGTGTTCAGAGTAAGGGCCTCGCCGACCGGGTGGCCTCGCTTACCTGTCCACGAGGGTCCTGTATTTACGCCGCAGAGTCAGGCTGATCCACTCTTGTTCATTGATTTTTGTGAGGGTGGGTTGCGTGCGTGCCTATGGTCTTGGCACGTGCAAGGCCCGGATGTCTACCCCGGGCCTTTTACCATAGCCCATACATAGAGTCGGCTCCACACCAATTTGAATTGACGTAAACCGGAAACCCAGTTCGGTGCCGCCATTACAAAACGACATACGCCCACCACCGAACATGTGGCGTGCATAGCATCCGCGAGCCGGCGCGGCCGTGGCCGCCTGCCTCAGACGGGGACTCCAGCCAGCCCCTACCTTCGTGCCGGCTTCAGACGACTGAAAATACAGCCGGCAGAGCGCCGGTCTCGGTGTTCAGGCACCGCGCAGCATGTTCAGGGCACCATTCCCCTCGCGGTACTCGCCGTGCACCCCCGCGCATCCTGACAGCACAGCACCCAGCTGCACGACAGGCAGGCTGCACTACCACCTGCGCACCTGTTCGGCGAAAGGTCCAACCCGCGACACGAGGCGCCGCGGCGGCGCTGGCTAATAACCACTTGCAACTGCATCTGCATGTGGGGGCTCTGCCCCCCGTCATCCTCGCCATCACGCATTACGTCACAAAATGGGCGCCGAAACCGCTGTAGTCGTTGCCGCTGGCGGCTCTTCGCCCCACAATGCGCCCGGCCGCCTGGAATTGTACCACATACACAATACATGTGAAAGGCAGTGGCAATCTTTTGGCATACGGGGGCTATGGGCGCCGAAGGGCCTGCCGCTGTTGCCATCCTTTGCGCCGGCCCTCTCCAGCACTGGCCAATGATCCCCCGTGACTCATGCGGGGCCCCCTCCTGCGTGACCGGAGCAGCCGCGGCACAAGGCATCAGGCCCGGGGGCGGGGGCGGGCCACTCCGCAGCGTGGCGGGCCCATCGTGTCCCCACCGCCGGCCACTCACATGATATCCCATCGCCCGATGCATGCAACAGCGGCTGCCCTGCGGGCCTGCACCCTAGGGCCGAGGCGACACAAAAACTGGCCTGCACTGCCTCGTTGACCCGCCACCGCGCCTCCTACTGGTCACTGCTTTGCAATGCCCCCCTCCGCCCCCAAGTCCCAACCCTCCCAGGCATACACAGCGCCCTGCAGGAATGCGCAGCGCCCTGCCAGCGCCCTGCCAGACCGGAAGGTGGCACTCGGCTCCGCCCATCCGCCATCTGCGCACCGCCCTTGTGTCGACCAACACGCTCTCGCTCCCCGCCACCAGCCCAGCACGGCCGTCCGGTAGCTTCCTTATGCGGGTCGGGGGTCGGGGGTAGTTTCATTTTCCGCGCATACCTACCCATCCCGTGAGGAGCAGTGCCCGGTGCAATTCCACCCCATCAAGCCAGCCAGGGAAGCTGCGCCCGTTGGCCGGCAGCGCGGCAGGCAGGCGCCTGTGCTCTTGTGCCGCTCGGCAGCTTCCCTGCGGCCCCCAGCGGGTCGTTCTAGCCGCCGCTCTCACCCCCCACCTGCGTGCGCTAGTGTACCTTCCTGACCATCTACAAGGACATGAAGGGCACGTCGGCGGAGCAGGTAGGATATCCCACCCAGTAATCTCGCTCTGTCCCGCTTTCCCCGTCTCATATTCATCTGCGATTGTTATTTCCTTCCGCCCCATCCTATCTCCCACCCGCCTTCACTCAACACACCCTCAGGTAGGCGCGGCAGAACATGCAAATGTCCGCGTCCCACCGCTAACCTCTATCTAACCTCTATCTACCTCTACCAGTCTACCTGCTCTCTGACCCTCATCAGCGGTATCTCGGCGACTGGCCTGCGCTCGTGCTCTGCCTCAGCACCCATACCATCCCCCCCCACACACACACCCGGCATGCACTCCCCTCTCTCTCACCCGTCTGTCGGGCCGTCTCCTCCGGCATGCACTCACTCCCCTAACTCCTCACCCGTATTTCTATCTTTCCTTCTTTCTTCCTTTCTTTCTTCCCCGTCGCACACCACATGACTGCCCGGTGGGCTTTCCCCCCCGCCCCCTCCAGCTACCATCGGTGGCCCCGAACACCCACTGCCTCCCACCCCATCCCCACCCCATCCCCACCCGCCCACCCCAGCTCCCAACCATCCTCGGCCAACCCACCCCGGCTAGCCCTGCTTGCGCGCGTGCCGCGAGTGGTTGCTGCCGCCGTTGCTCTGCGGGTTCGAGTGGTGGCTGTGATGGCTCTGACCCGTGGGTCGCGACAGGTCGCCGTTCGTCAGCAGGTTCCTCATCCCCGCGGTGGTGGGGTGCAGCACCGACGAGGAGCCGCCCGTGGCGCTGGGCCGCGCCAGCAGGGTGCCGCCGTTGCTGACCACGAGGCCGCCCGCCGCGGTGTGGCGGACGGCGGCGGCGCTGGCCGACGCGTAGGGCCCCCCGGGCCCGTGGGCGCTAGGGCCCCCCGCGCCCACGCCCGCGGCCGCGGCCCCGCCCGCGAGGCTGATGGACCGGGAGGTTGAGGCATGGGGCGACTGGGGGCTGCTGCCGGTGCCGCTGAGGGCGCGGCCCAGCGCGTCGTCGAGTCTGTGCGGGGGAACGTGTCCCAGGTGCGCGGGTGGGAGGGGGGGAGGGGGGGGAGCGTATAAGAAGGGGGAGCGGGGGAGGGTATAGGAAATTGGTCGGGGGGAGGGGGAAAGAGAGGGGCGGCGGAGACTTCACCCGGGGGGTATCGAGAAGCAAGGCGCGCTATGGGGTGACGTTACAACCCGGGGCAGTCCGACGTGGACGAGGACAACGGGATAACTCCAACCACGCACCCCGCCTCCACGTGTCGCAGCTCCCAGGGTTGTCGGGAGCGATTACCGTATAGGACCCAAGACCCTAGAGCTCGTCGGGGTGTACCTTATTTTCACTGTCCCTTCACTGGCCCCCAATGTAGGCGGTGGGCAGCCGATGAAGACACGTGCACCGTACGGCAGGTCCGACCAGGTGGACTCCCCCCCGGTACGTCGTACGTCTCAACCTGCAGCTGCCAATGGACCCTCATCACCATCATCACCACCACCACCGCCCGCAACCCTCTTCGCTAGCAGTAGTCTGTGGGTGTGCGTAGGTTCTCCGCTAAACCCAAACTCCCACAGACAGCGCCCCCCCCACCACCACCACCACACACACGCACCGGTATCCCAGCAGGTCCTTGCGCGTTACGATGCCCTTGACGGTGTGTTGCTCGTCCACAACGATCAGGTGGCGCAGACCCATGGTTCGGAACAGCACGTAGGTGCGCTCCACACTGAACGTGTCGGGCACCTGGGGGGCCGAGATAAGGGGATAAGGGGATAAGGGGATAAGGGGATAAGGGGGAAAGCTCAAGGGGAGGCAGGAATGTTTGTGTTTGTGTGTGTGTGGGGGGGGTAAAACAGCCAGGGAAGGCTGGGGGGGACCCGCAAACGAAGACGGCACGCGGCTTTTGGTAGCACAGCGGCAAGGAGGGCGGGTGGAGAACGGCGCGCGCAATGAATGTGTCGCGGCCTCCCATGCACGACCCCACCCCACCGCCCCACCATGAAGACGCTCGTGTTGATGTACGGCGTCAGGTCGATGATCCCCGCCTCCAGCGGCGCCATCGACGAGTGGTGCTGGTGCTGGTGCTGGTGCTGCTGGTGGTGCATCGGCGGCGGCGGCGGCTGCTCCCCCGCGGTTGCCGCCGTGGAGGTGGGCAGCTCGTCCCCGAAGGTCAAGGCCCCGGACGCCCGGATGGGGTCGCCGCTGAGGCCCCGCGCCAACGGCGTGCCAGCGCCCGCCGAAGCAGTACCGCCAGCGCCGCCGCCGCCGCCAAGGACGGCGCCGCTGCCGGTCCGCGCCGCCGTCGGGATCTGCAGACTCGGGCCGCGCGGCACCGGCGGCGTCGCCGCCGCCGCCGCTGCCTCGCCGTCCGTACTCGAGTCCGGGTAGAACGGCATCACGACGCCGAACCCCCCGTAGTCGAACGTCGCGTCCGAGAACTGCAGCTCGCCGCCGCCGCCGCCGTCGCCCGTCGGCGACGCTGCCGCCGCCGTCAGGAATGCCGTACTCTGTCCCAGCTCGCCGTTGGGCCCCGGCCGCGCCGCGCCACCCGGCCCGTTCCCCTGCGCCGTCGACGTCGCGGGCCCGGCGGCGGCGGCGGCGCCGCCGCCGCTAGAGCCCCTGAGCCCCGCCGCCCTCAGCAGCCCCATCAGGCTCCTGCCGCCGCCGAGGGTCGCGCCGCTCAGCTCCCCCGCCGTCAGCTCGCGGTTGATCACCGCCATCTGCTGCGCCGCGTCCAGGGACTTGGCGGCGGCGATGGGGTCCATCATCTTGCGGTTGAGCTCCGTCCAGTCCACGTCGAGGGTATCCGTACGACCTGCCGCCGTACGATGCCGCCGCCGAAGGGCGCCATGCCAAGGGGGACGTCAGCGTGAGGGATGCAGTTGCTCGCCAACAGCTCACCCCTTCGGGGAGCCTAGGGTTGCCCCCACGCACCCAAATATGCTTGGTGATACCGGGAGGGTGTGCCCGGGTTCTTTCCTGGGTATGTCCAAACCCGAGAGAGAGCACTACAACACCCCGTCCGTGCTTCCGGCGGCGTCCATCGGCGCATACCCCTCCGCTGCCCCCTCGCCGCCCCAACCTCACTCACCCGCCGGGCATTGTGGCCTATGACCGCGGCAGCCGCCCCCTAGTCCCGCGTCCCCCTCGTCTCACCCGCCTGTCCTCCGACGCCCTCACCCTATACCCACTCTCTCCAATAAATGAACGGTGGCCCCGCCCCCCCCCCCGCCAGCCACCCCAGTCACACACCGTCCTGTTACGCTGGACTTCGCATCTCGCGGCTCAAGATTGTCTTACACCCACAACCCACCCAGGATGAGCGCCTTCTGCAGCAGCACCAGCAGGTGAGCCCGGCTGATGAGGCCGCAGCAGGTGCCCGGACCCCGGGGGCCGGCGGAGGCGGCGGTGCAGGGACTCCCCCCCTGGCCCAGCCCCGGCCCCGCCCCCCTGCCGCCCTGGGAGGGCCAGGGCCCGGAGCCGTCCCTCAGCACGGGGAAGCCGTTGTGGTTGCAGCGCCGCAGCACCTCACTGAGCTCGCGGACCTGGGGGGAGCCGCCGTCGGGGTCGGGGTCGGGTAGGGTTATAAAGAAACAGCCCAGACACACCCAGCCCGGCGACAAATACTTAGGGTTTGGGGGTGGGTGGGTGGGTAGGGTTAGGTGGGACCGGGTAGAGGGTTGGGTGCGACCGGCGGGCGGGGGCGGGGGCGCGACTTGCAAGACGAGGGGAAGGAGCGGACTAGGGCGGCACGGCCACAAATCCCCCTTATGCCCCTGACCCTCCCTCGTCTACCACTTCGGGCTTTCCCTCCCTCGCCCCCCCTTCCTACTCCTCCCCCCTGCCCCCCCCTCCTGCCCCCCCCTCCCCCTCCTGCCCCCCCCTCCCCCCCTGCCCCCCCCTCCCCCTCCTTGCCTTCCGCCCCCTCCTGCCCCCCCTCCTGCCCCCCCCCTCCCCCCCTGCCCCCCCCCCCTCCTGCGCCCCCCCTCCCCCTCCTGCGCCCCCCCTCCCCCTCCTGCCCCCCCCTCCCCCTCCTGCCCCCCCCTCCCCCTCCTGCCCCCCCCTCCCCCTCCTGCCCCCCCTCCCCCTCCTGCCCCCCCCTCCCCCCCTGCCCCCCCCTCCTTGCCTTCCGCCCCCTCCTGCCCCCCCCCTCCTGCCCCCCCCCTCCCCCCCTGCCCCCCCCTCCTGCCCCCCCCCTCCCCCTCCTGCCCCCCCTCCCCCTCCTGCCCCCCCTCCCCCTCCTGCCCTTCCGCCCCCTCCTGCGCCCCCCCTCCCCTTCCTGCCTCCCCCTCCCCCCTTCCTACTCCTCCCCCCCTGCCCCCCCTCCCCCCTCCACCCTCCCCTCCTGCCCCCCCCTCCCCCTCCTGCCCCTCCCCTGCCCCCCCCCCTCCCCCTCCTGCCCTTCCGCCCCTCCTGCCCCACTCCCCCTCCTGCCCCCCCCCGGGGGCCACCCACCGTCATCCGCTGCCGCAGACACACCACCGGGCTCCTCATGACGTACGACACGGGCAGCAGATCCAGACTCAGCGCGGAGACGGGCTCCGAGGACAGGAAGGGGACGCACTTCACCTGTTGAAGGGGGGGCCGGGGGGGGGGGATGCGTGTGTGTTAATTGATAAAATTGTCGGTAACGTCCTCGTTGTGGGCGTTCATGGTAAACTCAATACATAGCCTCCATCACCTGCACCGGTTGGTTTAACGGCAAGTGCCCCTGGGGCCAACGGAACCAACGCGTGCGGCTAATGTCTTAGTAATCGCTGCAGTTCATGTCGTTTGACTGTGGTCTAGGTGTACAAGTTTATGTACATGTGGTTCGGGTGGGGGGTGCTGCCAGAGCGACAGTCCGACGGGAAAAAACGGTAAAGTACCGTAGATCGCCAGCGATGATGAAGGTGTAGGGAGGGGGGGTATAGGAAATTGTAGGGGTGGGGGGGGCAATCCGCTCATGCCCATGCCTCCCCCCGCCTCCTGACCCCCACCCTCCTCCCCGCCCCCGATTCCGGGTTAACGCTCAGGCAGTCAGCGCACCAGCGCCCCCCCCACACACAGTTGCACACACGCACGGCTTCTCGCTATAAACACACGCCCCCCACCGCGCCCCACCCCCCCACCCCCCCCACCTCCAGCAGCCCGTGGTAGAGGGAGTGTGTGGCCGCATCCGCCACCCACTTGGCCACCATTATGGCCACCAGCACGGGCAGCAGCATGTGCACGTCGGAGGATACCTGGAGGGGGGGAAAGGGGGGAAGGTGTGTGTGTGTGTACGACATGTGTGTGTGAAGGGGGAAGGAGCCCGATCGCGAGAGGCCCCCCCACCCGGGCATTCCATTCACGATGCGGGCGGTTCGCAACCGTTTGGGTACCAGTGTCGTACAATCGTGTACGACAGTTGAATGGTCTGGTCTTCACTGCCAGTTGTGCAGCTGTCGTCGCAGGCTCGATTCCTGTACAGATCCCCGACGGAAGTCGGGTATGAGATAGCAGCTAGTTGCTGAGATGTGGTGTTGAGGCTTAGTTGATGGGCCAAGATACGCACGCTTGATTGGTGGCGATGCCGAACCCTCAAACTCGAAGGATGGTCGGGTGAACGGATATGGCGGAGATCGTGAAACGGTTACGATGGTAACTGGTGCGGGAAGATCGTGATGAGCGGCCTTTGACGGATGTCCGTTGCGGGGCCACATGTGACTGGCCGGACGGTCAGTACGACATGTAACATTCCACATTCCATTCCATTCCATGATGGGCGTCATGAGTATATCGCAAATCCGGCCTGGAGTCGCCGTACACTGCACCACATCTGGCGCCCCCTCTGAATCCAGCGCAGCATCTCAGCGCCCGCCCATCTCAGCGCCCGCCCATTGCATCCAGGTTCACGCCCTCCCTCGCCCCTCCTCGTGCCTCGCGCTCAGCGGAATCCCTCCATGGTCCATGCAGGCCCCACACAGCGCCGTGTGCACATCCTGAGCTCCGCACAGTGAGAGAGGCCGCGCCTCTGGGCTAGCTGCGCCTCTGACCGCCTGGCCACCAGGGACAAGTGACCCGCGGGTCTGCGGTTGGCCTGACCACCGGCCTCCCCCTCCCCCTCCTCAAGCCTCAAGCCTGCTGGATCCCTCATCCTGTCCGTCCCTCCCCCTCCCCCTCCCTCTCCTCAAATCCTCCCTCCCTACCTACCTCTCCCACCCCCCCGCACCCGCCTCGCCCTCATGTCAATCAAGACAGCGAAACTGCGAACATTCACCGAATGGGCGTCCGACACCGCCTCCCCCCTCCCCCCTCCCCCTCCCTCACCTCGATCATGATGACCGCCAGCGCCACCGTCATCCGCGTCACACCGCCCATGAAGGCGCCCGCACCCACAAGCGCGAACGCCCCGGGGTCGATCCAGGTCCAGGGACCAAACGTGTCTGGGGTGTGTGTGTGTGTGTGTGTGTGTATGTGCGGGGGGGGATGCAGGGTGAGATGTGTTTAGAGTAGAGACCCGTGAGGGTGAGAGTGTTTGGGGGACCCGGTGGTGAGATGTGCGTGGGTGGGTGTATGCGCGTGTAAGAAGAAACGATGCATATGTGTGGGAGGGGACGGGGGACAGGATTGCAGGCAGGCAGGCAGGGTGGGCGGCTGGTGCAGCAGTACACAACGACGAAATGGCGGCAGCGACGAAAAGACCGTTCTCCGGCGGCAAACGCCAGGCCGTCTCCCCCACTACAACACCTCCCCTGAAGCGTGAACTTATCCACCCTAGATTTCCCTTAAAATCCAAATCCACCCCCACCCCCCCACACCCCCCGGGTTCGTTCTGCGGGTGTATTGATTTTTCTCAATTTAACCCCCCCCACCCCCCACCCCACACAGCCACCACCCCCAGACTCACCCACCGACCACCTCTTCCCCAGCGCCTGCGCCACGTCCACCGTGGCCAGCCCACACACCCTGCCCAGCACCGCCCCGATCATCAGCATGGGCACGAACAGCCCGCTGGAGACGGCGCTGCCCGCCACCAGCACCGCGAACACAAAGTAGTAGGCGCCCATCACGATCAGCGCGGCGTAGCCGAAGCGGCGGTGGGTGCCGCGGGCGAGCAGGTGCTTGATGCCCTCCTCGCCTTTTTAAGGGTGGGGGGAGGGGAGGGATGGAAAGGGGGTGGGAGGGGGGGGTGTATAGGAGATTGGTAGACATATTTATACTGCGCTGCTGCCACAGCAAACATCCGATAAAAGGGATGGAGGGGGGGAGCGGCGGAGCGGTGGCGGTTTGTTGCTCTTTTGCGGTTTCGCTGTCATTATTGACACAAGGGGGAAGCGGGGGAGGGAGCTTTAATCGAGAACGGGGGCGGGGGAGTGAGAAGGCGCGAATGCGGGGGCGGGGGCGAAGGGGGGGGATATAGGAAATTGGTAGACATTTTCAAACTGCGCTGCTGCCAGAACGACGGTTCGAGGGGGGAGGGAGGCGAAATGGTCGAGGAACGAAGCGGGGGAGGGGGTGGAGGCTGCTGCCCGAGGGTTTAAGAAGAAACAACCCCGGGGGTGATGATGCAGAAGTGGACCCCCCCGGGCGGTCGTCGCACCATGTGCCCCATTGGACCGACCTTGGGGTTGGGAGGGGATGGACCGACCTTGCCGCGCAGTGCTTACACTGGTGCGCTGCCGGCTGAACGAGGAAAACCCCACCACCCCTGCTGGCCCCCCCCTTAATCCCCCCCCACCCCCATCCCCCTCACCGTACGCAACCCCCCTCCCCAACTGCTCCCCGACCTCCCAACAGCAATCCTCGTCAAGCACCAGCCTCCCCGAGTTCACCCGCCCTCGCCTTCCTCCCTTCCGGGTCCTCTTGACACATACCCACCTATAGCTGCACTTGACCCGGGCCCCCCCCCCAGCGCTCCGCGCCCCCGCGCACAAAAACTGCATCTCACTCCCTCTCACTCCCTCTCACTCCAGGAAGGAACCAACTCGTGTCGAGTGCCCCCCTCCCTGGATGTGTGCGGAGGCCGTCCGGATGCGTGCTGGGCCCACTGGGTTTCTCATCTCTCATCTCCCCGACTCGACTTCCTCCCCCCCTCCCAACCCCACCCCCCATAAATATGTCTACCAATTACCTATTACCCGCCCCGCCCAAACCCCCCCTCCCAACCCCCACCCTCCCCCACCCGGCCCCCACCTCACCCGTGCTGAACAGCAGCGTCGCGAGCTGGTTGTACGACACCTCGGACGTGTTGCCCCCCGGGGTGAGCGAGTTGGGGGTGTCCCCCAGCCGCCGCAGCGCGGGGCGGACCGAGGGGCCCGCGGGGAGGCCCCCTGGAGCGGCGGTGACGTTGGCGGTGGGCTCGCTGCAGGTGTAGAGCTGCAGGGAGGGCGCCCGGATGGGGATGCCCTCCCCCGGGCCCCGCAACCCCGTGTCGCACTGCATGTCACCTCGCTGGGTGTGTGTGTGGGTGTGTGTGTGGGGGGGGAGGGGGGCGGGGAGGGGAAGGGGTATAGGAAATTGGTAGACAAAATTGGGGGGGAAAGGGGAGGGGGCTGGGCGCGGGGGGGGAACGAGGGCGGCGTCGGCCAACCGTACAACGGCTACGCAATCGATGGCTTTTTCGCGGTTTCGCTGTCGTCATTGACAAAGGGGGGAGGGCGTCCCACGTCGTCGGCTGTCCGCCTTGCGAACACCGTACGTGCCGTGGCTTCTCTCCTACCACCACTTTCGTCACACGGGTCAAAACGCTTCGCCAGCTTCCCGTGCATCACGGCATCGGCGATGATCGCTTGTTGGTGTTCGTGGGCGGTTTCGCGGTCCTTATGGAAACGAGCAGAGACGGCGGCGTTGCGGAAGTGGGGTGGGGGGGAGGAAGGGGATGGCCGGATGCTCTCCGCTTCACCTTCCAACGCTAAATAAACCCCGTTGCCCAAAGCCCATCCCGCCGCTTTCCTCCCCTCCCTCCCTCCCTCCCTCCCTCCGGTCGGTCCTTATTGTTTGGTTTAGCTCCCTTCCCGCAGCCCCCCCTCTATGTTCTAAACGCCCTGCGCCGCCCACAGCCCACACCGACCCCTCCCCACCCCATCGACGCTGTCCCCCTTATGTCAATAATGACAGCGAAACCGCAAAAGAGCAACAAACCGACGCTTTCCCCCCTTTCCCCCCCTCCTGGCAGCAGCGCCGTGCGAATAAGTCTACCAATTTCCTGCACTAACCCTCCTCCTTCCCCCGCTCCCCCCTTCCCCGCCCCCCTCTCCCCCTTCCCCACCCCACCCCACCCCACCTGGTCGATGACGCACTCGGCGGAGGTGCAGGCGAAGAACAGCGGCAGCAGCATGCAGCCCGTGATGTACACGGCCGCCAGCACACACGGCTCCACCATGCGCTTCCAGTGCAGGTGGCCCGTCAGCAAGGACCGCACCCGGGTCACCTGCGAGGGAGGGGGGGAGTGGGTGGGGTCGGGGAGGTGAGGGGGGGAGGAGCGGATGGGTAGACAGCAGTGGAGGTGCGGCACAAACCCGCCCACCCACTCCAGGAAGGGGAAGGGGGGGCCCGGTGGGATACGACAGGGGGAAAGGGCCCAGCGGGGATAAGGGAAGTGTAGGACTTGAGCCCGAACCACCTCCGGGGCCCCATTCCGCTCGCTGCCCCACTTATGTTTAAAAGGAACTAAACTGAGGCGCGAGGAGCGAAGTCCCCACTTGTGTGCAGCGCCGGGTTTTCGCGGTCCCGCAGCCCCGCGGCCGCCCCACCTGGCCCAGTCGGGGACGCCCCCCTCCCCAATCACCCACCCAGGTGGGTGGACGGCCCCCGACCGCGCCCCCCCCGGCACCCAGCCAGACACCCAGGCAGCCCGCCCCATCCCAGCCAGACAGGCAGCCGCCCCATCCCAGCCAGGAGTCCCAGCCAGCCCGCAGCGCAGCCAGACACCCAGGCAGCCCGCCCCATCCCAGCCAGACACCCAGGCAGCCCGCCCCATCCCAGCCAGACACCCAGGCAGCCCGCCCCATCCCAGCCAGACACCCAGGCAGCCCGCCCCATCCCAGCCAGACACCCAGGCAGCCCGCCCCATCCCAGCCAGACACCCAGGCAGCCCGCCCCATCCCAGCCAGACACCCAGGCAGCCCGCCCCATCCCAGCCAGACACCCAGGCAGCCCGCCCCATCCCAGCCAGACACCCAGGCAGCCCGCCCCATCCCAGCCAGACACCCAGGCAGCCCGCCCCATCCCAGCCAGACACCCAGGCAGCCGCCCCATCCCAGCCAGACACCCAGGCAGCCCGCCCCATCCCAGCCAGACACCCAGGCAGCCCGCCCCATCCCAGCCAGACACCCAGGCAGCCCGCCCCATCCCAGCCAGACACCCAGGCAGCCCGCCCCATCCCAGCCAGACACCAGGCAGCCGCCCCATCCCAGCCAGACACCCAGGCAGCCCGCCCCATCCCAGCCAGACACCCAGGCAGCCCGCCCCATCCCAGCCAGACACCCAGGCAGCCGCCCCATCCCAGCCAGACACCCAGGCAGCCCGCCCCATCCCAGCCAGACATCCAGGCAGCCGCCCCATCCCAGCCAGACACCCAGGCAGCCCGCCCCATCCCAGCCAGACACCAGGCAGCCGCCCCATCCCAGCCAGACACCCAGGCAGCCCGCCCCATCCCAGCCAGACACCCAGGCAGCCCGCCCCATCCAGCCAGACACCCAGCAGCCGCCCCATCCCAGCCAGACACCCAGGCAGCCCGCCCAATCCCAGCCAGACACCCAGGCAGCCCGCCCCATCCCATCAGACAGCCGGGCAGCCGGGCCGCCGGGCCGCCTCATACGGTACAGCCCCGGGTCGCCCCCCCCCACCCCCCCACCTTGATGTTGGCCACCGTGAAGACGATGGCCAGCAGCCCCGCCAGCAGCCCAATCACCGCCGCGGGAAGGACCGCCAGCACGTGACTGGAGAAGGACATCCCGATTTGCTGGGGGGGGAGGGGAGGGGGGGGAGGGGAGGGGAGGGCGGCAAGGCAAGTCAAGGAAAAGGTGTGGGGTGGGGCGGGGCGTGGGCGACATGAAGGGGGCGACGCCAGGTTGCGGAGAGAGAGGGGGACGTGGGAGATGGAAGGGGGGGGGCGGGGCGATGGTTGGGAGGTCCGGCAGTGACGGGGACGGGTCTGGCAAGGCGTGCGGTGCGGATGGCTGGTCAACGTTCCCAAACATGCCCCCCATCACATACGGTGCACCCAACTGGCCCCCACACCCACACCCACACCCACACCCACACACACACACACACACACACATACATACAACCGCGGGTGGGTGCTCGCGGCTCAAATTCCTTCCTCCATGCCCCCCCCTGCCCCCCCCCTGCCCCCCCCCCCACACACCTCGAAGGCCACCTCCTTGTCGAACCAGCCGAAGGAGCCCTTCCCCTGGAGCGCCTTGCCCGCCGAGCGGCTCAGGTTGAGCGCCAAGGTGGCGCACATGCAGGCGTAGAAGACCTGCCAGCCCAGCCGCTGCTGCCAGAAGGAGGCCACCTCCTCGAACGCGAACAGCAACCCGCCTGGCGGTGTGTGTGGCGGTGTGTGTGTGGGGGGGGGGTCGGGAAAGGGGGAGACGACGAGGAGGAGGCGGAGGCGGAGGAGGCGGAGGAGGAGGCGGCGGCGGGACCAGGGGAGGCCAGGGGTGGGGGAAGGGAGAGACACTCAGTCCGCCAGGCGTGCTTCGCGGCTGCGGTGGGCGACCGGCCGAGCAGAGATCCGCCGGCCATGGAGGGGTGCTTTACTTTGTACGTACTTATCTTTACCGGCAACCCTAGCCACCAGGCCTCCAGGAGCCACCCGCCCCGCCCCCCCCCCGCCCCGCACCTCCCCCCCTCCACCCCGCCCCGCCCCGCCGAACCCCCTTACCTTCACACCCTTATCCCAGTGCCCCGCTCCCAACCCCACCGCACCCCCGCCCGCCCGCCCGCCCCAGCCCGCTCACCGATGGGCGCGTTGAAGGCCGCCGCCACACCCACACTCACGCCCGCGGTCACGAAGTCGCGCTTATCCTTGGGGTTTCGGAACCGCTTGAACAGCTGCGTGTTGAAGCTGCGGTACGTACGTACGTACGGGGGCGCATGCGGATGTGGGGTGCTACACGTCAGCATGGGACGGCATGCAACATATACACCGTCGTAATACATTACTACGTACCATATACGTATATATAGATGTATATATTATTGAGGAAGTTACAGCGGACCCCGCTAGGGTCATCGGTGACAGCCAACGGCGACAGCCGAGGCTTCCTCACCATGCATACACTGCCTAAACGAACTGGCGCCACCATGGCGCTCCGGACAGGCTCCACAAGGGCACCGAAACACGCCCCGGGCCCACACTACCAGGGAACCACGCACCCCGTTCCTGAGAACCAACCATGGCAAGGGATAAAACCCGCTCAGGGGGAGTTAGCCACCAGGGCGCCCCTATTAGCGAACCACCACCCCAAACCAAGGCGGGGGGTATACGTGTGCACATCACCCCGAGTGGGCCCATCTGTGTGACTCGATCCGCTGCTGGATACTTCACCTCCCCCCCGCCCCCTCCGGCTAATCCCCCGCCCCCTATGGGTTCGGTTTTCTCACTTTGCCTCCCCCCTTTTCGCCCCCGCCCTCCGCCCGCTCCTCCCATACCCCTCCCTTCCCGGCTCCCCGACCCCCCCCCCCTGCCCGGCCTCTGGAGGCCGACCCCCCCCCACCCGAGTGTGGTGGAGTGTCCCTGGCTGAGCGCCGCCCCGATGGCCGCCCCGATGTGCAGCAGCGGCCCCTCGGGTCCCACCGGCAGCCCACTGGCCACCACCAGGCCGCACGACACGAACTTGACCACCAGGGTGGCGATGTTGAAAAGCTGCGCGCGTGACCCGCGGGTCAGGTGGGGGTGGGGGAGGGGGAGAGGGGAGAGGAAGGTGCGGCGGAGGGGGGTGGGAGGGTAGGAAGAGGTGAAGAGGCCCGGTAGTAGGGCGCAGGGGGCAGGGCGGGAGAGCTCTTGATCTGAAACCCAATATCGGCACCCGTGAAGGGCCGGGGCCGGGGCCGGGGCCGGGGCCGGGGCCGGGGCCGGGGCCGGGGCCGGGGCCGGGGCCGGGGTGGGTGGGGCCGGCCTTCGAGGGCGTCGACCCGCAGCACGTGGCGGGGGAGGGGGACGGCGCAGGGAGCCAGCGACACCTCCCCCCCTTTCGCTGCCCCCCTCCCTCTCAGGCACAGACACATGCACATGCGGGGGCCAAGTGCGCACACAGGCGCATTTCTGCACCCCGCCCCACCACCACCACACCACCACCACATGACGCCCGGTACCGCCCGGAAGCCGTCCACCAATCCGCGACACCCCACCTACTACCAGAGGTATTTAACCCACCCAGCACCCACCCGGGTTTGGGCCTTCCTTACGACCCCCCCCCAGCCCCCAACCCCCAACCCCCTACCAATTTCCTATACCCACCCACCCACCCGCCCTCCCACCCCACTACGGGACGTTACCTTTGGCAGCATGCATCCGTTGAGGTAGGCCATCACCTCAGGCACCCCGCTGCCCTGGGCCTGGGGCGCCCACCCGATCACCGCCGCGCTGCTGGCCGCCACCAGGCCCACGCTCACAGTCACCTGCGTGTGTGGGGGGGGGCAGGTGGAGGGGGGACAATAAGGAAATTGGTAGACATATTCAAATTGCAAGCGCGGCTGATAGCGGTTAGCGGTCAGCGGTTGGTGTGGTGAGTGCGCACGAGCCCAACCCTCTCCAGGGAAGGCGTGTGAAGGTCGGTCTGTCGTCTTCGCACCCACACTGTACCCAACGGGTCGGCTGCAACATCACGTGCTCCTCACCTTCACGAGAGCTGGTTACGAACGAGGATGGCGGCGGCGAATGTGACGCATGTGCGGCGAAGCCCGGGTCCCGGTCCCGGGCGCACGAGCCCACGTCCCCTGCCGCAGCACCCCTCCGCGCCCCCCGCGCCTCCACACCCTCCCCATCTCCCCCGCTCCGGGGGCCCCCCACCCCACCCCACCCCACCCCAACCGGCCCCCGGTTACGGCTGCCGTACATTGAAGAGCCAGGCGACCGCCACATTGGTGTGGGAGAGCAACCACCGGGTGACGCCGTACTTGAAACCCGCCAGCAGCCCAATCATCTGCATTGTGTCGGGTCGCGTCGCGCAGGGTCGGGTCGCGTCGCGCAGGGTCGGGTGGGGTGGGGTCACAGCGAAGCGGCGCGGCCGCGGTTGGTGCGGCCGGTCAGGCAGGCAGAGCCAGGAGGAGGAGGAGCGGGGGAGCGACCCGTGGGTTGGGAGGACCGCGGTGACGATGGTCCATCACTCAATCAGCAGGTGCTGCTGCAGGTGCTGCTGCAAGTGCTGCTGCAGGTGCTGCTGCGTTGGGTAGGCTGACGCCTCCCATGCGCCTGACGACGGCCGTCAGCGCATCGGAGCACGCCTGAGCACCCAGCTGCCCCCGGGTTCCGAGGGGTGGAACCCGAGCACAAGCCCAGGCCAACCCTTGCCCCTTCCTTACCCCCTGGACTCCGCTCCAAACCCCCCGGTGGACACATCCCGCCGCCGGGACCCCCGCCTCGGCGACCAGCGCAGCCGATCACCTCCACCGAATCGCTATTCCTTCTTCCTTCCCCCCTCCTTCCTCAATTTAACCCCCTCCGTGACGTCTTTTCCGGCCCCAAACCTGCCCACCCACCCACCCACCCCCTTCCTCACCGTCAGTCAAGCCGCCCCCCCTTTCTGTCAATGAAGACAGCGAAGCCTCAAAAGAGCAACAAACCGATAACCGCCGATGTAGTCATTGACGAAGACGGCGAAGCGTTGACTCCAACGAATCAAGTAGAAGCTGATATGTCCAGATAGTCCCCCCAGCCCCCGCCCCTCGCTCCCCGCCCCCCCCGTCCCCCCCCCTCACCGTATCCAGCAGGAAGGCCACCAGTCCTGTGGCCACCCCAATGGCCGCCATCATCACCCACCGGTCCCAGTTGCGGCGGTGGGGCTGCGGTGGCAAGGGAGGGAGGCGGAAGGGGGATCCAGGAAATTGGTAGACATATCCAAATTGTGCCGCGGAAGGGGGAGGGGACCAACGAGCGGCGGCGGCGGCGACAGCAGGCGAGATGGCAACGGGCAGGCAGGCAGGCAGGCAGGCAGGCAGGCAGCCAAGCGACACTGCAGGACAGAGTATTTCTTGGCAGCTACAGGCAGATACGCGACACTCAAGGACGGACTCGTCCATGGCCTGGATCGAAAGGTGACTGCCCCGTGTCTGTCTGTTAGCAGGAGCGGGGAGGTGACGAAGACGGGACTTGGCGAGCATCAAGCCGCGAGGTCTGTCTCCCCGACGTCCTCATCCTCCTGGAGATGTTGGGGCCTACGTACAGTCCGCGACCCAGATCCAGATCCATCTCCAGGTTTCAGATCCAGCCAATCATGCATATCCCGATTAAAACCCAGATCCAGATCCAGATGCAACCCTCAGTCACAGATCCAGATCCAAATCCAGACCCAGATCCAGCACCGCAGCGTGTCGCCGGCGCCGCCGCCCCCACTCGCCTGCCTGGCCAGCCATTTGCGGTAGGTGGCGCTGTTGGGCGCCAAGTAGTCGATGGACTCCACGTTGGACAGCTTGACGCGCTCTGGGGGTTGGGGTTGGGGTTGGGGTTGAGGTTGGCAAGACGTGGGGCAGAGGGCGGGGAGGGGGGTGGGTAACGGGGCCCCATCCCAGTCGGCTCTCCCTGACGCGCAGTAATCCGCCCGCCGTTCTGGGACTGCACTCCATGTCCCCCCTGCCCCGCTTCCCTCTCCTACGTACGTCCCTACAGCTCGGGCTCCCGTGGCCCTCTTCTTCGTTTCGTTTCGGTTGATGGTTTCAGTTGTTGCAGTTGATGTAAAAAGCCAGGGCTCCTTGGGTTTGAGTTTTCAACAGCCTCCAGTGGTGTCCGACTTGTCGATATGGCCGCTCTGAAGTGAGGGGGGTCGTTTCGTTTTGGTGCCCAAGGCTCCAGTCCGCGAACTGGGTCGCGGACTGGGGCCTACAAAGTCGACGTCGCCCCTCGGCAACGAAGTTTGTCATGTGCAGTCGGTGTTTTGCCTACCGATGGGTTGCATCCCCCTGACCTTCTCCCCCCTGACCTTCTCCCCCCTCACCTTCTCCCCCCTCACCCTCTCCCCCCTCACCCTCTCCCCCCTCACCCTCTCCCCCCTCACCCTCGGGCGTGAAGTTGTGGTTTACTCGGGCGCTCTCCACATCGTTGCCCTTCTGTGGCACCCAGGGGGGGAGGGGGGGGCCAGGGTCGGGGGGGGGGCACAGGGACGGACACAATACCATACTATGCCGTACAACATGCCCCCCGTACTTGCACGGCACCACCGCGCCGCGGCACTGCACCGTGCCCGCACCTTGAAGAAGGCCCGCCAGGCGCCCCGCCAGGAGATGCGGCTCCCGCCATCCACGTCGAGACCGCCGCCGCCGGTGTCGGCCCCGCTGCCGCCGCCCCGCCGGTGCCCCCCGCCGAGCAGCGGATCGTGGGCCGCCGCCGCGCCGTTGACATACGGATCCTCGTCATCATACCCGTCGTAGAACCGAGAATATTCGCGCATCTCTGCAGACGGGGCGCAACGTCACCAGACGGGCGATGCACGCGCCCCGGTACGGAACTGATTGAGGCAGGCAGCACCCCGCGGCATAATACCGCCCGCGACACCGAACAATAACGGGACGCGTCAGCAGATCAACAAGCGGAAATGCTGATTCCCCACCGCGCCTGTCCAAGCACGCTCCCCCGAAAGTCGGCCACAGGGGCTGGCCGTGCGGGCAAGCAGCTCCCCGACAGGGACTTGCCAGTGCGTGTTTAGAGAAGAGACCCAGTGCGTGTGTTTTCAGGGCCGCCACCCGGGGATCAGGGGGGAATGCGCCGCTTGCAACCCCGGGGGAAGTGTGCTCGAAAGGGGTCCGAGCCGGTAGAAAACAAGTCGTTGAGCGAGGGTCATGTCCGGGTCGACAAAGCAGCGCAACAGCCCAGGAGTGCATCGCGTCGCTGCTGCTGCCTACGAACCGTCACCTATCGCTGACGAAAACTGACGTGCATGAGGGACAGGTTACGCCAAACTAACTGTCGCTGACACAAGTCCCTTGTACCGACGGGGTCCAGAGCGTGTCAACAACAGACCTCGCCCACAGCTCACTCTCATCGTCGCAATTACCTGAAAAGGCCACACCCTCTGCACCAGACGACGCCATCCGTGCCTCGCCCACCAGCAGCAGCACGTCGAACTTAACGCGCACGCATGAGGCGTCCAATCCGATCACTGTGAGCTAAACCTACGATTGCGATGATGAAGCTCCAGGTTACCGTCCCAAACACGTCTGAAACAGGGTTGATGCAAAATAAGAAGACATCCCGTTGAGGTTTAATGACAATTGCAGATAATCTTCACAGACGGTCTTCATGCACCATAATTCACTGTGGTAATGCTGGCATGAAAGTGTTGACACACCTACCGCAATGACGTACACCGCTTGTTTGGACCTTTGCAACCATGATCTTCGCTGCTGCCGATCTTGTGCTGAATTGGAACAACCGTCGCCAATTGTGCGCACCCACCTGAAGTTCTATCCTGCGGTCTCTAACCTCACCCGGCCGCGACAAGATAATTTGGGTCTGCCACCATGGATGAGGAGCCCCCGTTCAACCTAGCTTTAAACGTTTATAAGGGACCCAACACAATTCCGCATGTCAGCGCGGAAGTCTTCGGTGCATTCTTCTTGGCGACGAACGTAAGGGAGTCACGGGACATCAGATCTATTCATCGTTTTCGCATTTCTATGGCAATTTGGAACGATGAATTGAAGCGTCTGTCTAACGATTTTCCTGACCGGGGTCTGCACCTCTCGCCTCTCGCCGGCGGCTTGGTTCGCAGACGGCCCTCCTAGCGCACATGTTCCCTGGGAAATTCTTCGGCAGCGAGCTACATGTCCGGAAATGGGAGTAAGTGTCTCAACTTCGATGCCCCCTCTCCGCGGAGGGACTTTCCGGTTGCCGCTGCTAACGGACTGCCACTCCCCGTCTGCCTTGCAGCCCGGACTACGTCGCCTCTTGCTGCAACGAACAGGGGATGCGGCGGGAAGCGCTGCAGGGCAAGAAGCCCCACATGTGGCTGGTGCGTCGCCTTGCCCTTCCCCGTCTCAGCCCACCCACCCGCTCGGCAACCCTCCCTGATTTAAGGCAGTTCTCACGGAGGGTCTCTTGCAAAAACCGCGTACAGAGCGCGCGCACACAGATCAGGAGACACATATAAACACACGTAAACACATAAACACGCATGTGTATACAGATTGCCGCCCCAGGACTCACGCCCCGGGGATCTAGCCTTGCATCGTGGCCTCGACGCACTCATGAGCTCTACCTGTCCCAACGGCGCGCCGTGTGAGACCACCCCAGTCGCCTACGTCGGTCCCCCCGCCCGCTGCCCGTTCCCTCCCCTGCCTGCCTTGCTCCTCCGCAGCTGGGCGGTGGGCCCCGGCTTGTCAATGACAGCTGGGAGCGCATGTGGTGGGACAACCTGCACTGGAAGCGGTGGGTGCACTGGGGCGGGGAGGCGGGGGGGGGGCGCCCGAGGGCACTGGTGCGGGGAGGCGGGGGGGGGGGCGCCCGAGGGGATCTAACGTCGGGGGGGGCAAGCTCTAAGCCTCAAGCCCGAAACGATGAGTCCGCCGGCTGTGCAAAGCGGGTGCAAGAATGTGGCAAGCACGCCCCCCGTGCGGGTAATGAGCTCACGATGATTCATGATGACTCATGAGACGATGCGGGGGCTTTCCTTCGGTTGAGGAGGTCCCCGCCCGCGGGTTGCTGACGCCCTGCACGGCAACCTGGGTGGGGCCAGCGACAGACCCGACCCGACCAGACCCGACCAGGCTCGGCCAGGTTATCGGCTCATCCCAGACAGGTGTCCTTGCGGAACGTGCAGAGGAGATGGGTTCTAGGGTTTACGGGGGCGGTCCAGGGTGGGTGCGATCGGTGGGAGGAGGGCGCTGCGCTGCAGATGTATATCTGGGAGGGGGTGGGTGCGGTGGGCGGGCTGTCGGGGGCGGTCAGCTGCACGAGCCCCCAGAGGCGGTCAGAGGCGGTCGTGGAACAGGTGCTCGCCGTCATGTACAGCTACCGGTCTGTTTCTGGAGAGAAACTGATCATCTTCACGGTGTGTGCGTTTGCCTCGCCGGACCTCATGACCCCTCCACGCGTCTCCACCCCTTCCCTGCCCCCCGGTCTCCCCTCGCACAGGTGGAAGATTCCCCGCACGGGGCCGGCCTTCCCTCAGGACATGTACTGGCAGTAATCGTCTGCTCCACGCGGCTCCGCGCTTGGTAGGAGATGCCTGGGGGCAAGGGCGAAGCTGTTACGCGTGGCCGCGGGTGCGGCGGCGGCGGTGGCGGCTGTTTCGGATCTGGATTTGGATTTGTCTTCGGGGAGATATCACACACGAAACGGCGTGTCCAGTGATGCTGGGGTGTACCGGCTCATTGTCCGGATGGACCTGTCGGTCGCAACCTTCGTTGCCGCGTGCTGCTGCAGACGCCGTCCCCAGTTGGGCGTGCAATATACCCGCGTTCCGTGTGCGGTGTGTAGTGAGTGGTATGTTCCGAGTACTGGGTTGCACCACGGCGGCTTGGCGAGCTCAGTTGCACGGCGGCTTGGCGAGCTCGGTTGCACGGCGGCTTGGCGAGCTCGATTCGGTGGGGCACGAGGCGGTGGAAACGGAGCTGCGGCCCGGTGCTGCCGCCGCGTCAACACCACCACCTCCGGCGCCGGGTGGCAGGCTGGCGTCGCGTCCTCCCCGGCCACTCACACGCCCACTGCCCCACCCGTGGGTACGCGTGCATGTGCGTGTGCGTGTGCGTGTGCGTGTGCAGGCCCTCCCGGGGGCAGAGGCCGCCTGATCGCCGGGCACAGGCAGGCCTCGCTGCGCTGCGCCCACCTTGACGATGCACCGGAACCGACGGCCAAACCCTTCCATTCGGGCAGTCCAGCTTTGGACCTCTCCCTGCGGGCATATTGAGCAGGATTCGCGTTACAGACACTCCGCCCCCGAGGACGGGAGGCATGCGGACGTGTCGTGTGCGGCTGTGGCGACGCTGGTCGGGCGACGCAAAGCTGTCGTGTCGGATCGGACGTTGTGTTTGTGTTGTGTATGTGTGTTCATCGGTGTTAATGGTAGTGTATCTGTATGTGACGGTGGTCCGTGCGCGTGTTTGCTTTTTTGGTTGGCGGCGGTGATGGGTTTGCCGTCTGCCACCCCTCCACGCACACTGCCATGCACATTTGTTGGGGACGGACTGACTACGCTAGCTCGGTTACCGTCCCCGACATGTCACTGGAAACTCGGGGCTCGACTGAGCTGAGGTCCCCTTGAATCCACATCGCCCGTGGGCGAGAACCGCTGCTGGTCCTCATGCAGCTTCGGTGCCGAGTCCACAGACGGGTCAGTCGGTTTCAACAAGTTGCAAGGCCGCAGCACAGCCCATCCTCAAGCTCCACACCATCCTCAACGCGGGTGAACTGAAAAGAAAAACCAAACCCAGAGATGAACCCGGGCACACCCAACGCGGTTGAATTCTTGGATATGCGCCAGGGAGGATGCGTGCAACCCTGCAGCTTCTGCCCAACAGGGCGCGAATGATTTCCCCAGTGGCTCCTCCGGGGTCACCTCCATGTACGGTATCTACTCCACACTTGGTAGTCCGCGGCCGCTGCCGAACTCTCATTGACGCGTGCGGCGGGCTACAAACACGTGTATGTGCTGTCGCTGTCGTCGATGACCGAGGGAGGTCCATAGCAGCGTAACCTGATGCCTTCGTGAACCCATTTCTCAACGCCCCACCCGACCATCCTGACGGCATGTGGATGTGGATGTGCCCACCCGGGCGCTCATCACGGCAGGGCCGACCCAGCAACTGCGACCCAGCAACTGCGCGGGCGAGTCGTCCCGGCGGTTGTAACGCCGCAACAGTCCTTCCAATGTACACAATACACACACCGTAGTGTCCGCGTGCCAACTCCGCAACTCATGAACCGCGGCCCGATGACTCCCCCGCCACAGGCCGCACACACTGCCTTGCGGCGTGTGCCCGAGTGGCCCGCCGGGCAGCGGGCCCCCACCGGCAGGCAGACACGACGACCACCGCCGCAGCCACGCTTCCGATGGCCTGCCGACATGCGCCCTGCTCTGCCGCTGGCTTATCAATCGTCTGCAGCCTTACTATTTATATATCTATCCTACTATCCTCTATGTTCCTTCCGGGCTGGGCAGTGTGGCATTCGGGCATTGCAGCTATGCCCCTTACATGACACGAACTCCTGCCTTGCCTACGAACACACGGTGCCAGCACAAGCACACACATACACACACCGGTATACACCGGTGATCCCTTTGGGGTCCGCTGTAACGTTCATTCATTCCATTCATACACACACACATACACACACATATACACACACTGCCCCTCAAAGCGCACCCGCGGCACCTTGGGACGGTAGCTCGAGCTACACGGCCGCAGGCAAGCAAATCCCCCCCTACTGCGGGAACCGGGAAGACGCATGACGTGCCCCTCAAGAAAGCCCCACGGCGGCCTGCACCAAGGTACGGTCATTCGACCTCCGGTGGCAACCCCCTGATGCGCCACCCGCTGGCCGGCCGGAGATCGTCTTCCTCCGTCCATCTCCCGCATTTCCATCTCTCCAGCTCCATCGCTCAGTTGATGATGAGGGGCCGGTCAGCCCAGCCGTACTCCGCTTTGTGGTCGTCGTACAACTTCTGCAGCGCCGCGCAGACCTGCGCGTGCACCTGGTTGACCGTCTCCTCGTACTGCCGTACGTACATTCCGTACGGACGAGTGGATAGAGAAGGGTACGGCAGCGGGGATCAGGGATCGAGACTCAGTGTGAGAGGGGACGCGGGAGGGCCGTCGACTGCCGGGTGACCGAGGGAGGTCAACCTTCCCCCCGAGCGGGAACCCTCCCTGGACCCCGCAAAGCGTTGCGGGTCCCCCCCCGGCGTGACGCCTCTGTGCGGGCCCCACTTGTGAGAGGTTTGGGCGACCCGCAAGGCCCAAGCCAGGCACGGCAGCCATCGCAGGTGGAGTTGGCAGCCTCGTCAGGCACTCTGAGCCGCAGCGCGTCCCCAGCAGCACCCCAGCAGCACCCGGAGCGCGGCGACCCCTGGTCCAGCATTGCTGACCCGCGGGTCGCTTTCCGGCCGGAGACCTCTCCCGGCCCCCCTCCCTCCCCCCCGAATCCCTCCCTGCCTCCCTCCCTGGACCCCTCCACACCTTGGGATCGTCCCGCGGCACGCGGGTCACGGCTATGGGCTTCCCCAGCACCATGTAGATGGGGCGGGGCCGGGGCAGCGGCAGGTACCAGTTGCCGTACAGGAAGCCCAGGGCGGCGCGCATGGAGCGGCTCAGGGAGCTCAGCGCCTGGGGCCCAAAGTCCAGGACCTGGAGAAGAGAGGAGGAGGGGCAGCCCCCCGTGGGGAGGAAAGAGCGGAGGCGGAGGCTGAGGCGCGCGCAGTGGTGTCCGAGGGACGCGAGGCCGGGGATTTTCGGGGAGGCGCAGGTGGCAAGGGTGAGGGAAGAATGAGCAGGCCGGGAGGGGGCAATGCACGGCGGCTCCTAACGCAGCGCCGGGCGCTTGCGCAGGGAAGCAGCGCCGGACCCAGAAGAAGGTGTCGGGCCGGGAGGGCCTGGCACTTTGGACGTGGGGCGCGCAGAACGCAGTCGGCCATCGTCGCAAAGCGGAGACTGGCAGTGGAGGGCAGGGCTAGTGCAGAGCAGGGGAGGGAAGGTATAGGAAATTCGTAGACATACTCAAACTGCGCTGCTGCCAGATGATGGGATGGGAGGGCAGGGGAGGGGAGGGCCGCGCGCTGTCTATCGCTGTGGCCCGCTTCGACAAATCCCATAATCTGTTCAGTGCTCGTCTCTAGTCAGGTTATCAGATATGCCTCCGGCACTACCGGTGTGCGGCACGGAGACGGTGGCGCCCGCCCACCCGTCCGTTCCGACGAACAACCCCCTCACACCCTGACATAACATTTAAGACATAATGTGGCCAGGCAGAGCGCGACACGCGGCCTGCGGCCGTACATGGTAAAAACATACAACCCTAGGGGTGCAACCCCGTGCGGCGCGCCCTGCTTTGATCTGATCTCGCCCTCAGCCTGAGTGCCTGTTCCCACTTCGCACCCCTGCCAGTACAGTAACCCCCTGCGGGGCCCCCCGTGTGGACCCACCCTGGAGTTACCGAAGTGGAAGACGGGCACGATGCCGCCGTCCACCCCCTCCTCCACCGCCACCCGCACGAAGCCCTTGCGGTCCTTGAGCATTATCTGAACGAGTGCGGGCAGGGCAGGGTCCCGGGACCGGCCGGGACCGCGGACCGAGGCCGGCGCAGGGCAGGGCAGGGCAGGGCAGGGTATTGCGTCAAGGGAGCTGTTAAGGCGGGCCGCACAGTCATGGCGTCAAGGTGGGTGGGCATGTGGATCTGGATACAGGACACACACGCAGTTGGCCAACCCAACCAACTTGTGGGTCGTATGACCACGTGGGGACGTGGGGTTACGTAGGGTTACGTAGGGTTACGTGGGGTTACGTGGCAACCCGACATGACACCCGACGGGCGGCCCTCCACGGCGTTGCGGGCCGTCCCGTGAGGCGCGGCCCCCTGCCTCAACGAACGCGACCGCAGCTCCCAGGACACCCCGCAGCAGCAGCAGCAGCAGCCCCCTCCTCCCTTCCCCCGGCCCCGCCCCGTCCCGCCCCGTCCCTGCCCCGGGGCGCCCCCCCCTTTTTCCCCGTCCCCGACCTGCTCCTTGTGCTTGTCCTGCATGTACATCTCCGCGATGCCGCCCACGATGACCGCCACACTGCCCCTCTTGAGCACCTGCTTGAAGTGGCGAGTGGTGGCGGGCACGGAGCCCAGCCAAGCGATGAAGTGGCGCCAGAAGGGCACCGAGAACACCACGTTGGCGGCCAGGCCGTAGATGTCGAAGCCGGGGAACATGAGCTGGCACTCGGTGGCGCCGATCAGCGGCCCCATGGGGAACACGCCTGGGCAGAGTCAGGGCGGCGGGCGGGCAGGAGGGTCGGGGGCGGGGAGGGAGGGGGTCAGGGAGGTCAGGAGGTTAAGGGGGTTTTAGGGGGCGGGGTTGGGTTGATAGAACGGCGCGGTTGTGACGCACAGTCAGTCAGGTTTGTGGGTCGTGCGGCTTGCCTTGATCGCCACACACTAGATCGGGCGCACGGGGTTCGGGATCCCGGGCGTGATCAGCAGTGAGGCGGAGGGGTGGTAGGCCTATCCTATACCCTGTCCTCCCCTCCCGAGGTAGGAGACGCGCAGCAGCAGCGGTGCTGACGTCAGCAGGCAGCCGGGTGCACCCCGTACAGGACGAGGGGGTATACATAGGGAATCGGTAGACAGGTTTGAAACTGCGCTGCTGCCAGAGCGACGGTCCAAGAGGAACACGGTACGTGGCGAGGGGGTGGGTGGGCTGTGAACGCTGGGCGCCGAGGGAGCGCGGGAAGGGGGGCAGTAAGCGCGGGGGCTCCCGTTGCAGCGACGGTGTGCCTTGATCAACAGCGCCCTTACCAAGCCCCAGCCGTTGCGCTAGGGCTTTCCCAAAGGCTGGGAGATCAGGGTGGCCCCGGGTTTGGGAGCCTCGCCCCTTGACGCCCCGCCCCGCCCTCCCCCCCGCCCCGCCGACCCCTGGGACACACCATGTGGGAACCTGAAGGCGTGCGCCGGTGTGGAGCCCAGGAGCCGGGGACGTGGAGGGCGGGCGGGCCAGGAACCCGACGGGGGAGCGCAAGGCAAGGCGGAAGGACGGCACGGGAGAGGGAGGGCGGAAGGAGGGTGAGGCAAGGGAGGGCGCAAAGAGTCGGTGGTGGGCGAGGCCGACAAGACGGCGACAGGTTGGGGGATGGGCTGCCATGGACCTTCCACAGATTCGGAAGGTCCTGGCTGCAAAGGCGCATCCCCAAGATATGTCGATGAATAGCCAGTCAAGGACGCGGAAGCGGACGGGAGGCGGGTGACAGCCCATGCGCGTCAAATCAAACTCCAACTTCCCGGGCGCCGCCGGCGCAGGCGGATCATGCCGGCCCGCCTGCAAGGTCACGCGGCCAAACGGCCCCACGACCCACAAACCACGGACAGGCCCCTCACCGCCGTGGACTCACTCGGCAAAGATGTAGTGCTTCGCGGGGTCCAGGGCCTCCTCGAACAGGTAGCTGAACTGGAAGTATCTGGGGGGGTGGGGGGGAGGGGCGCCGAACGACGCGCGGTACGGTGTGTAGGTGCGTGGGTTAGTGGGGTGTGCGGGGAGGTGCGATACACGGCGGCAGCTGACCGCCTGCAGATGCAGCGGTGCCCAGTGATGCAGCAGTATCAGAAGCTGCAAGCCGCTGGCTGGCGAGCGCGATGGGGAACGGAACGGCGGGCTGGTGGAACGTCCGCGCAGGCCAGGGAGTATGCTGTCGGCCCCCAGCACGCAATTGATGCTCGTAAGTTTGTTGCAGGGTTGCGGGGGTCTGGACCGCGTGCAGTCGACGTGGGACTCTGCAAGGGGTTGGAACCCGGGGTTATGCCAATGCTTTTTGAAGTTGCAAAACTTACTCGCGCCAGGTCTTGAATACCCAGCTGCGACAGAACGCGCTCCAAAGAACCGGCTTGGGCGGCAGCAGCAAGGTGGAGTACAAGGCGACCAGCGTAATGATGGCCCACGTGTACCGGCAAAGCGCAAGGATGGAAAGCACCAGAAGGATATGCATCCATCCCGTGTAGATGAACAGCGTGACCATGGCCACCAGTCGGCTGACTATGCCCTGTCTGAACCGCTCGCTCATTCCATCACTCCAAATGCGAGTGTTGATCGGCGCCCGGTCAATTGCCATTTCTGCGGGAGACAATGACCTAGAGATGCAAAGGAGTTATTTGGGTTGTAAAACCGTCAGGAAAACAGCATGAACAATCAAGGTGACGAGCCGCGGCGGTTCAAGTGTCCAATTTAAGGCAGCCGCCCTACTGAAAATTTGAAGTACCCGCGCTGACAGGTAATTTCACCACATTTTGTTTCAGCTGCATGCGTCCAGTGATGCGTTGCCCGACATTGTCACCTAGGAGCCTTTTATTTTAGCATGGCTGCATACAACCGTGCGTGTTACATCCGCAGATATAACAAATTGTAAGTGCAACATGAATACCCACACCGATGACGCACGGATTATGCTGCGCGTGCAAAATTTGAAACGACGAGCTGTGACTCTGAACAAAGACGTGGCCAGGCGGAATTGCTGAGGTTTTGCATTTGGAGGCACGGGGATACCTCAACCTCCAGCGACCCACGGGTCTTGTTGATACGTTTCCCGGGTACGCAGAGAGAAGCGCTCACAGTAGGTCTGGCAGGGGTGAGGCATGTACAGGCCCATACCACGTCGACGAAGTCTTCCCGTAGCTGCTGCTTGGGATGCCAAAGAGGCGCTGATCAGTTCATCCCCGACCAACCCCTTGATCAGCCTGATCAAGGGGTACTCCATTCACGGTCCGCCAAGATGGGCCAGGTCGAAACGGAAGCATGCATCAGAATGCGGAGCCGGCGCAGAAGACCGCCACCAACCTAAGAAAATGAATGCACAACCTTAACTGAGAAATGCGGCCGCCGTGGGCAGTAAACTGCCGATCTGAAGCCTGGTTGCAGCGGTGTCCTTCCCTTCCCTCCCTCGGTTCCACGCCATCACGTTCGATTACGAAGAGCGACCCGCGGGTGCGACCACCTGGGCGCAAGACGATGCAGCTACAGAGCCGGGCGACATGTCACGTCCCGACATACTCGTAGTCCCATCTGCGGTGGCCCTGGAGTGCACGCTCCGCGCGCAAACAAGTCGCTATCGGGTAAAGCAGTGCGTCGGTAGCTAATATAATAATATGGTATGTAGAGGAGCTCCCACTGCGAGGACTCACACGTTGATACACGCGACAGGACGGTCTCGAACCAAGCGTTGATACACGCGACAGGACGGTCTCGAACCAAGTCACTTGTATATGCACAATACGCGCTCGCCACATTCTGGGAACTGCGTCGTCCGGCCCGCTTCCGTCATCAGTCAACCAGCTGACACATGCCAGCAGTGCAACAGCAGGCCGCCCGCCGGCCACGCAGCAGCCCCTTTCAGCCACAGGCCCTGTACTGCGGCTTACACTCCCGCGCCCGACGCCGAGTCATAGGTCAAATTAACTGCACGAAAGAAGCCATCACACGCGATGGCCCTCCCCCCGAGGCGACCGCAGCACGAGCAATCCCTGCGCCACAATACTTCAACGACCCGTCAACCCGATAAATAACAAGTGCTGGCATATGCGTCATGGTAGCTATGGACAAGTCGGGGACACCGGCATCACTGGTGACAGGGGGGTGAGTGACATGGGGGTCCGCGACCCATATCTACTTTTGACAGCTTCAATACACCCTGCCTTCCGCAGCCACGCCCGGTCAACCCAAGCGGTAAGCCTTGCGCCACGCTGGCCGCCTAGCCACGGCCATCAAAGCACGCGCCACACCAATCCACGCTCTCAACGAGACGCGCTGAACTTGTGCGGCCTTCCTCACAACTCCTCAACAGCCATGCATGGCCCAGAACGGTACACGGTAGCAACACAGCCACGACCCTGTGGGCCAACCAAAACAAAAACATCATCTACATGATCATCACTTCACGTCACGCTGCTGATGGTGTTACCGTTACCGTCCGTCACTCCAAAGCGCCAGTCCGCAATGTCACTGCAACCCGCCGTATCGGCAGCATTGCATACCGTCGCAGCTACAAGGCCGTCACAACACCATCCGCCGCAAGCAGCCCGGCGAACAGCACAAGCACAATCCTCGTCGAACTTGTCACACACCTCCTAACGTTATGGTCTGCAACGCTACGAACAGCTGGCTGCCAGAAATCATCACCGGCTGTACACCGGGCAAGGTTTGCGCAACCCCCCCCCCCCCCCGATGAACGCGTCGCAACTCCCCCCTGCTCCATTATGACCCATTCTTAGAATCCACAGCCCAAGCATGGCTCACATCCAAGCCCAGCTGGCGCACGGTCGATGGACCCCTTAGGGCCCCCTGCAGGCCTCGAGGCCCCGTACTGCATTCACCCGAAGCCGCCAGACGCTGCACCCGCAGCCCGCGCAAACCTGCCCCGCTTCATGCACAAAATCATTCCACCTGCGTTTACCCCGTTGTTCCTGCACCTGCTGTGGCGGCTGTCCTGCCAACTGCTACATGCGCATGGCTGGGTGTACAAACGTCCCCATGCGCATTCGTTCTTGCCCGAGCCTGATGTCCAGCTCCCGGGCTTGCGCCTCAAGTTTCCGCCTCTTGTAAGGTCACGAGCATCACCGAACCCCTCGAATGACAAGCGGGTCCTTCGTTATGATCAACTACATTCCACATTCCGGCCGCAGACCCATGCGCCAAACCCAAACCACGTCACTGCTGGTGGTGGACGGCATAAGGTTTGCAACGCGACCCAACAGGGACCGGAACTGGAACCGCAGGTTCCGAGGGCAAGATCCTCTTCCCTGTGCTGTGCACCACAGGCCCCGACCCCTCACATCAACCCCTTTCCCACGCTGCAATAATCCGTGTTTCATTCCGTGCGCAAATCAGCCCTCGGCCTTATCGCCTTCTGCTGCCTCAGCCAAGCCCCATCACGCGCTCTCGTCCCAGGGCTGCACGTCGTCCAGCGGCACCACCGGCAGCACCGGCAGATCGTACCTCCCGGTGGCCGCAGCGAAATCTTTCAGCGGCTGCAGCGCCATCTTTACCGCCATGCGCCACTTATCCGTGCGCCCTGGTGGCACGGAATCCCCCGATGCGCCCCACATGTTGGTCATGAGCACGACCATGAGCGGCACCGCATGTGTCGCGGCGCGGCCCAGCCGCTTCTTCGCCAGGTCCTCGAGTTTGTCCTCCTCGGTCTCGCAGCCCCAGGCAGCGGCTTTGGTGGGGTCGTTGTACACCGCGAGGAGGTCTATGAGGCGCTGCTTCTGTGTGCGCATCTTTGTGGGCTTATAGCGCAGGATGAAGAGCAGCAGAAGCCGCTCGAAGGCGGCACGGGACGCCTCCACGGAGCCATAGCCAGAGAGAGGTTGTGAGGCCTGTTTCATGGCAAGCGCCGCCGCCTCGTCCGCGTCGGGCAGCGAATGGAAGGCCTTCAGGAAGTCTTCGCCCTGCGGGGTGTGGTGGTGGTGGTGGCAAGCGTGAACCAGGCGACATGGGAATTGTTGCACAGCACATAATTTCCTCCCCGGGTGGATGCCATCACCGGAACGGAACATTTGTGGAAGCAGTAATAAGGGGCGTACGGAAGGTGGCGGACAATCATGGCGGCGGGGCGGAGAAGGAAGGGTCAAACATGTACGCAGCCATGTCAGGTGGCATGCGTTACGAGCCCCGTTGTTCACATACCCGTGGGTGCAAGGGTGGGGGTTTAAGGGACATGCTCCTGCGCAGGGAGCGCCACAACCTGACCGCCGGCGACCCACATGGATAAGGCGAAAACCCCGAATGGACACGAGGGCAGGAGAACCCACCTGTGCGAAGTCCTTAAGCTTCAGGTGCACGTCTAGGAAGCCGTCGTCCACCGCGCGCCCCAACGAGAACTTTTCCACCGTGCCCCTGCTCTTCCACTCGCTCACGAGCAGTTGCACGGTCTCCAAGATTGGGTGCAGCTGCACAAGCAGTGGCTTGACGATCTTCCGCGCTCCACTTTCGTGAGCGCGAGCCAAGACGTGCAAGATGATTTTGACTTGCTCCAACAGCAGCTCGCAATTCTGCGCGGCTGCACCCGCATCCATCGCGTCCAGGCAAATTGTCTGCATCGCATCAGCTGCCGCCAAGCCGGACTGGCGCTTCGCGATAGTTTCAACGTCATCTCTGAGAGAGAAGCGTTCCAGCGCTGCACGGCCGTCTGGGCTGAAGGGGAACTCCGCCTCCGCCTCATCGTCGCTGGCTTCTGGGCTGGCTGTAAACGGGCTGCCCGCACCATCCTCATCACCTAATATGGAGCGCGATTCCTCGTTGGCACCTTCTTCCTCCTGGTCGGCTTCACTCCTATCCCCGTCTGTGTTCTTCTCCTCAACGTCCGCATCTCGCTCGGAAGGCTCTGTTGCAGCCTTCTCCTCATGTCCTTCAGCACGGTCGTCGCCTTCCGTATTAGGCGTCTCTGAAAACGGTGTAGCCGCTGTGTCGTCTTCTGCATCCGCTGGCTTTTTAGTAGGAGCAGACTCCGCATCGTCGACATCGTCGTCCACCGGCTGAACTCCCAACGGCTCCTCAGGGGGAGCTATTGACTTGACATCGTCTTGCTCCAAGGATTCTACGTGCGTTACCTCTACGGCTTCTGATCCTTTCGTCCCAGGTTGCGCAACGCCGCTGCTCGAAGTCGTAGGAGCGTCCGGCTCTTCTGCAGCAATTGACTCCGCACGTTGGCTTTGGGGACCAGGCGAAACCAATGCAGCACTCTCGAACGCCTCCACAGGGTCAAGCAATGGCGCTTGCTTGGGTTCAGGTGACGGCGGTTCTGGTGTGGCGGTTGCCGGAGGTGCGGCAGGCGGAGCTAGGAGCGGTGCGGGTGGAGCTTCTTGGGGCGTTTGCGCAGGCTCCTCTTTCCTCTTAGGTTCTATTACATCGGGATGAACTTTCTTGTTCGACGGTGCGGTTTGACACCATAGCGGGACAGTCACTGAGCATCGAACAGTGCATACAATAGGCGTGACCTTGTTGCAGGAATTTCCCATATTGAATTCATTCAAACGTAGCTATTCAATTGGACAGAGCATGTTGGCGAGGGAGTCACTTCGCTTCTTGATTCACGTCAGCGTCGAAGTCCGAGCAAGTACAACGTCTTCAAAGAACTGGCGTGGCTCCTGGCGAGCGCCTTACTTTCATTTGAAATGGAAATTCAAGCAATAATTTTGTAAGTACTGCTATAAGCTAATACGGTGACGGGGACCATCGCGAGAACGTGCTACCGGGATGTAACGCAACAAGCTTTATTTGGCTACCGGCTTGTCGCGACCATGACACGTATCCATGCTATTCTCATCATGTTGCATGTCGTTATGCATATTTCATCGAAGCGATGCGGGATATGAACCATGCGATATAGATGGGTTGCAGTAAGATGTCTTAATCGAATCCTTTCACAGCTTTGTGCCCCTCAGCATGGGCGGATGCCTCCATTATGCGTTTTTATAACAGCTTGAATCCTTTCGCATAACGTCAATGAGCGTAGCTCTAGATGGATGGTTCTCGTGACATGCTCAGCTGCTGATTATCGCTATCGGTTGCTGACCAATGGTCTTCGGAGTGCAGACAATGACGGGGGCCAGTGGCAGGTCACCTGTTGGAATAAGAACCAACGTGCGTGCAGCAGGGTGCAGCCTTAACCATCCATGACTAAGAATCGGTTAGAGACACTAAGATTTTCGTCCCACAACCCGAAGCCCTAATCGCTCCAGTCGACTCGCAACTATAAGCGTCCTATAGGCACGAAGACTCATGTGTTCAGTTACGAAGGAGCTTCCATCCATAACAAATAACCAAGGCCGAGGTCCCTTGGGTCCCCTGTCCTCCCACAATGCACCCCGAGGGCCCCTTGCAGCCATCGGCGTACAGCTCCAGAAAAGGCATGGCCCGCAGAGCCCAGGCGGTGCCGCCATCTTGCCGTAAGTCACCTAACACCTATCTACCCGCGCAGGCAGGTAACCGCTTCGTGTTTGGCGACCGAACCCCCAGGACAAATTATTCCTTCGGGCTCCTTCAGAGGTGGTTATTGGCCTTGGTGGTAGCTCTTTATGCGGATTGCCTGCGTGTGTGGCTGATTTCCCCTGAGCCTCTCCCAGTGTACTTTTCCTCGAGCAATCTACAACTCAAGCGTACGAGGTGGATACTTGGTAGCGCGGGTCCGGGGTGGGTGGGTTTCGGCGCGGTTGTAGAGCATGCCCGGTGCGGTTTTCCCCGTCCCTGTGTGGTGAGGATGCTCCGGCTGTCACCGATGACCCGCGAGGTCTGCTGCAACCTGCACAAGCATCATTCAGCAGTCCAAGCAACCCCCCCTGGACAGCGCAGTGAGCCCAACAAAAGGCGGGAGGGAGCGCACGGCTTTGATTCCAGTCCTGACGACCAGCGCAACAAATCAGGCGTAACACTGTAACATCCGCATAAAAACACTGCATAAACGAAACCGCTCCACCATGGTGCACCGGACAGGATCCACAAGTGAACCGCAATACACCCCGCACCCCTACTACCGTGTCAGGGAACCACCCCGTTCATGAGGGGTGGCCACAGCCAAGGATAAAGTCCGCTCAGGGGAAGTGAGCCACCCGGGCGCCCCTATTGCTGGACCACCACCACGGCCAAGACCAGCTCTCGTCTACGGCGGTGGCCCGTAGGGCCTGTCCGGATGGCCTTTCCGGGCCAGGACCTTACACCTATCCGCCCTCACGCGGGCTACCAGGGCCCGGGTGTCCCGTTTTCATCCGGGGCTCCCCGCCCCACATTGAGGTCACCGGAAGACGGCTACCTATCCCAAGCAGAGGATGCAAGGCTCTTACTGGGCCAGCACGTTTGCCGCCCATCCACCCTACCTCAAACCCTAAAGCTAAAACGCCTGTGCCCCCTACGCTCAGTGCATGCTGCATGGCCCGTACGGCTTGGTAGCTGTACCCTCCCCATCGGGTCTGGAACCCAGAACCCGCTGGTGCCTGAACGTGTACGCTACAGGCAGCACGGGCAAGTAAGCCCACCTCGCACGTCGCCCGGGCGCGACTCCGAGGAGCCGTACTCCCCAGATCGCCAGATGGCTGCGCGTGAGGGCATGGCGTGAGGGCGAATGCCAGTAAGTCGCCTACCTGCCGCCTCACATGCGCTCTGGCTGTGAGCAGCTCCATCGGGACTGCGACCCCGCGCACTTCATTCAGCTGGAGCGCGGACAGAATGTTACCGTAGATGGGCTGGTGCTTGAGGTTTTTGTAATTAGTATTAAGGAAGTTACAGCGCACCCCGCGGGTCATCGGTGACAGCCAACGGCTACAGCCGAGGCGTCCTCACTGCACCTTGAGGGTGTGCGTGGCGACTCGTAAGCGGTCGGAGCACCTGGTTGACACGACACACTGAGTGATCGGCGTATCGTGTACGGGTTGGCGGTGCTCGGGAACTGAGGCGTCGGGCCGAGATGCTGTGCCGCTGGCCGCCAGAGCCGCCATACTGCCACCCGCCGCCAGGGCCACCTACCAGTGGCTGTGTCCCGTGTTTCTGTAAGGAAACGGCCCCAGAAGTGGGCTCGGTGCGCGCACCGAAAAATGGCGCGGTTTCTGGGCTCGGTGCGCGCACCGATCCGTGCGCGCACTGAGCCAAGTTTTACGGATGTGTGTCGTGCCCGCACTAGCATCTACAGATTAAAAAAATGTAATATATTGGCACTAAGAATGAAGATTCCACAGGTGCCTCCCAACAGGCACCGGGATCCGGCCGTTGGGGGCAGGAGGCCACAAAGCACGGCTCGGTGCGCGCACTGATCCGTGCGCGCACTGAGCCCAGTTGCACGGATGTGTGTCGTGCCCGCACCTGTCTCCATAGATATGTAAATGTTGTAATGGCCATGAGATGGACGATTCCCGCAGATCGCTTCCAACAGGCACCGGATGGGGGTGGGAGGTTACAAACCCCGGCTGGGTGCGCGCACCGATGGGTGCGCGCACCCAGCCCAGATCCATGGATCTGTGTCGCTGTCGCAGTAGTGCCCACAGATGCGGAAACCAGCAATAGCACTGAGAAATGTCAGTCACGGGCAGATGCTGAGAAGAGGCCCGCCGCTGGCAGGAGGCCACAAAACACGGCTGGGTGCGCGGGACCTCCAGACTCCACTCCCCCGCCTCCCACCGGGCGTCATGCCGGTACCGGGCCTCGTCAATTATCCAGTCGCGGAGGTGGGTAGCAACAGCCAGCTGGTCGCCCTGCAAACGTTTCGAAATGATGTCAATAGGGCCGTGATAGTGCGGACACGGAGCAAACCAGCGTATGGATGACTCACGTGAAACGAGTCGTACACGCGAACCACCTTGTTGGCGATGTCAATCACGCCGCACACCCAGTGGCCTCCAGACTTGCGGGCGTGGATGTCCCCTGATGGGCCGGGAGTAAAAACCGGCACGACGACCAGGTCCACGCCCATAATTCCGTCCTGGTAGCCCTTCTGCGAAGGGCATTCAGACATGGGGGCAGGTATTTCCAAGCGGTACATGGGTAGCATTGGTCCAGCAGAACCGTCGACATGAACCTTACCAGCCCACTGGCGCGCAAGCGACTTGGCATCGTCCAGCGCTCCACGCTTTTATAGCTGTACGCCCTCTTATCCTCGTACAGAAAGCCGTAGAAGTTAGACTGCATGTAGCAAACCTTTGGGGCCGAACCCAAAGACCGGAGCCTGGTATCCCGTGCCTGTGTACAACAAACGCGACGTTACATGCCGTTAGAAAACGCCCGTTCCTGTAACGACACAAAACGCCCGTCCCCATGATATAATAATGCCCATCACTGTCGCCAGACAGCGCCCACGCCGTACCGTCCTCGCGGTTCCAGTCCCTGTCCCCGTCCAGCAAACTAGCCCCGCCTTTCTAAAAACCCCACCTGGAGGAGGTACATGAAGAGATCGACAGCGTCGTCAGAAACCATGCAGCCCGGCGCCATGGATGCTACAACCACCGCGTCAAGGTCCTCGAAGTCCATGACCAACCGCCAGACGTACTCCATATCAGGTTCGTTGACTTCCGTTACAGATACTGAATGCGGCCGCTTTCCCGCTTGCTTCTTGGCGGGCTGGACGCTGATGCTTGGCCCCGGAACAGCCATGGCGCTGTCCGGCAGTGAGCTTTCCTCGGGAATGACAGGGAGAACGCTTGGCCCAGCTAGAGTAGCAGGGGCCGACAATGGCGAATCCGTCGGAGAGCAAGGAAGTGCCATGGGATCCAGCGAGAGGCAGCTCGGGCAGTACCAGTCGCCCTCGGGTGCGTACGGAAGTATTCCCAAACAAAACGTGTGGCGTCCAGTATTGCACCGGTCACACAACAACATGAAAGCCCCGGCGTCTGGTCGTAGACAAGTCGCACACGACAAGGAGGGAAGTGAAGGGCCTTGCGTGATGGGGTTCAGAAGACCACTGGTCTGGTACGCTTCTCCAAAGCATCGTGACTCCCGTCGCCTTCTCTGACTTTTGGTGCACCCCGGGTTGGGCACCGACGCCGACAGGCCCAAGATATCCTTACCACACTGTTCGATGGTGGCCTGCGCGACCCCAAGAGGCATGGTCGGATCGGACGAGGGAGGTGGTGGTGGGGGAAGGTGTGGCGTCGGCCCTGCTGAAGGCGCGGTGCTGTTGCTCAAGGGCTGCTGGTCCATCGCCGGGGCGGGGCAAGTGGCAGGCGGAGGCGGAGGTGCTGCGGCGCGGCAGCCCGCAGGAGGTGGCGTCGGCCCTGCTGAAGGCGCAGTGCTGTTGCTCAAGGGCTGCTGGTCCATCGCCGGGGCGGGGCAAATGGCAGGCGGAGGCGGAGGTGCTGCGGCGCGGCAGCCCGCAGGAGGTGGCGGCGGCCCTGCTGAAGGCGCAGTGCTGTTGCTCACCGAGCCGTATCTTTTGGCCTCCTGCCCGAGCGGCAGAATCGAGGATTAGCACTGAGCATAGGCTCAAAGGCACCTGCTGACATGTAAGCAGGTGCCTTTGAGCCTGTGCTCAGTGCTAATCCTCGATTCCGCATCTGTACAAACGAGTGCGGACACGAGGCGGATTCCGTGAAACAGGGCTCGGTGCGCGCACCGAGCCTAGCTTTGTGGCTACCTGCCCCAAGCGGCCCTATACTTCTCGGCGCCTGTCATTATGCTGTAATTGATAGTTTCCGCTCCTAGAGAGGCTAGTGGCGTAGATCCGTGAAACAGGGCTCGGTGCGCGCACCGATGGGTGCGCGCACCGAGCCTGGCTTTGTGGCTACCTGCCCCAAGCGGCCCTAGACTTCTCGGCGCCTGTCATTATGCTGTAAATGATAGTTTCCGCACTTCTAGAGACTAGTGGCGTAGATCCGTGAAACTTGGCTCGGTGCGCGCACCGTCCAGTGCGCGCACCGAGCCCAGAAACCGCGTCATTTTTCGGTGCGCGCACCGAGCCCACTTCTGGGGCCATTTGCTTCCTCCTGTGTTTGGCACGCGCTGCGTCTAGCACGTCCTGTGTCATGACATGGTCGCGATGGGGGTCCACGACCTTGTAACGGTGACAAGCGGTTTTGGTGTGAGTGAACCAGATTGTAAGTGGATCCCAGCGGTGGGTTTTAGCCATACACCCACCTGGCCTTAACGGTACCCGCTTGTGCGTGTGAATTTCAGTAAATAGGCGTTGAGGAGGTCATGTAAGAGGCCGTGTAGTACCGTTACAGTGTGGCACTGACACTCTGTCCAGAGATCGACGGTTCGAATCCCCGTCCCCTCACCGCCGTGTGAGTAGGCGGGTCTGGCGCGGTTTCCAGGAGAGGCAATCCTGGCGCGCTGGTAACCTGGTGTGGTGGCCGGTATGGCTGCATGACTCCCCCGCGGGTGATGGAGGATGGGTGCGCAGTCCTTGGTAGGGGTTGATGAGACAAGGCACCTACGAGCTGTCTGGGCCTGTTGGAACACCCGGTCGGGATACGGGTCCACCTTGTAACGGTTAAAAAAAGTGTGGATAGGCTTCCGGGCCCTGTCTAAGGGTTTATGTCGCGGTTTTATATGATGCTATAGGACACCTTCAACCATCATCACACCGAACCTACGCCATACGAACCGAGGGTCCAAGGCGGTTGATCCTGCCAATCAAGGATCCCACCTCCTCCATTCACCCGCACATCCGTAGAGACAGAGGTTCAGCAATCGCCACCAATCCAGCATGCGAATCACAATCCATCAACTGTGATCTCAACTCCACATCTCAGCAGCTAGCCATAATCTCATGCTCCCGAACAATGTCGGGGGTCACCCTAGGACTCGAACTCAGGACCTTAAACCGCCTAACTGCGGTAGTGTCACCTGACCTGAGGCCGTTGGGCTCGCATTAGAAAGGTTGGGATGTGAATCGGTAGGGTCCCGAGGCTGAGCTAGTCCAGGCAATTGCCTTTTTATGCCTCTGATTCGGAACATGGACCGCATTCTGCCGTACCGTACGGCGCGTCCGCTCCGACGTGCATGTCGGTGTATCATAGGATGGTTAACAAAAACGTACGTGAATTGACTGCACCACTGCACCTGCCGGAAGTATTAATGATAATATATTTGTAACATGCCCATATAATGCCCGTACTGAGCAATATTAGTGGTAAGCAACGCTCGTTGGTGGCCTTTGGTGGCAGAACTGGCCGCCAGTCATAGGCAACCCAACACACCCCTTCGCACTCTCTACAAGCAATTGTACGGCATTGCGTGCCGTACAACGCCCCAAGCCTACAGCCGCGCCAAAACGCAACAGAAAGCCCCATATCGGACGCCGAAACGCAAGCCTCGCAATCGGCAGTGACGAAGGGATGCAACGATCCAACCGAAAATGAATGAACGTTACAGCGGACCCCAAATGACCCCAGAAAATGTGGACAAGACACACCCACACCTCCATCCGCATCCAACCAGCCGATCCAGCCCGAGCGGCGGCGTCCTCGTATCGGGCTGCCAGCCGAACGAGGCCGAGCTTGTGATGCCGGGTGGCTGTGCAGTTCAAATTGCACCGCAGCGAGGTATGAACTGAAGGGATCAAACCAAAACCGGCATCTACCAACCACTCATGCGTCTCCCGCTACCGTATTATTATTAAGGACGTTACAGCGGGCCCCGTGGGTCATCGGTGACAGCCGATGCAACACTGTATGCAACAATACCATGTAGGCAGGTGCAGCGGCTTCCCACGAAACCGGATTCCGCAGTCTGGGAGCTAGCAGGGGCAACCGCAGGGGCACCGCAGCGGTGGACCGCGCAATGCGCGGGAGGCGCGGCAGCCGCAGCGCCTGGCCACAGCCGCGCTTGGTCGCTGCCCCGGCCGACCCCATTCCTCCGTGCCCACAGCCTCCCTCGCAGCTCGCCATGTGCGACCGCAACGGATTCCCAACCGCCCGCACCAACCGCCACCTCCTTACCAACGCCCCAACTGCAGTTCCTGCAGCAGCTGGAGGGCACACGCTCAGTTGCGAGCGGTGTTTCTGTGAACCCGTACCCGTACCCGGCAATGGTCCGAAGCACGACTGGACATACACCGGCGCACGCACCACCCAGTGGGTGTTGAAGGCGGCGCGGCGGTGGCATGTCGTTGGGTAGCTTTCCTCGTTCGCGTGTTGCTGTTGATCTTCGTTGGGTTCGCCGCCGGCAGAAGGAAGGGAAGGTGGTTTATCCCCGACGTACGGAGGACCGGTCCGCCAGCAGTAGATGTGGAAGACTGGGAGAAGATTATAGCTTTGTAAGTGATAAATGCAACGCAAAATATTTAAATCACACTCCCCTCTCCGCCCCGCGCCATGCCTACCCCTTTATCAGTCACCCCCTACCTCTGCCTCTACCCTCAACCTGCCTCCGCCCACACTCGCCACACTCGCCCTGGTGTCAAATGGACCTGGCACCTGCGCGGAGACCTCCGCAGGCCCAGGGAATCAGGTGAACCAATTTGAGTCCAGGATCACAGCGGGACACCATCTGCACAGGTGATTTGATGCGCCTGCCTTAGAGCCGAACGAAATGCGTGCCGGCCCTGCTGAAGGCGTGTGTTCTTTGGCGAACGTTGGCCTGACACGCGTCGCCATGCGTGTTGCGCGCATTGTGAGGCGGTTGGAAGCCTCACAAAATCACATTGGCTATCAGCTGCTGCCGGCAAGCTGCCGGCAAGCGTTTGGGACGAGGAGTCTGAAACCAGTCAAGCTTCTCAGCTGCCCTTAGTCGTCCTACTCGGAAACGCCATGTTGCCAAAGTACCACCTGTAATTATGTAAAACGGCATAAGAGTTGCTTGCGAAGGAATGAGTGGATTTTGCGGTCGGAGCCTGCTCGCACGCCGCGCATATCGGGAGGGACCACCGACGAGATAGGAAAAAACTAAGCAACTGGAGTCTGAAACCCTATAGCATCCACTCAATCATGCAGTGAATTCACGAATCGTGAACTGCAGACGGGCAGGCAGGGTCAGGCAAGGTCAGGCCGACGAGCAGCACAAGCAATACCAATGGTAAGGCGCACTTCAATCCAGCCAACGCCCTGCCCGAAATTCTTGGGACTCACGGTATATATTCGTGATCATCTCTGTGGACGTCGCTTGAATGCGCAGCCAAGTTCGTCCGCGCTTGGCAACACGACGGTCCATCGCTCCTAAACCTTGTAATCGTGGCATTTCTCCTTCATGGCGAGCGTTGCCGTCACAGCTGATTGTTATTATTTCATAAAACCAATTTCCTCCTTTTGGATTTTATCTTCGTCCCGTTGTGCTACAGTACGGATACGCCGCCGGAGAACTCTCTGCGCCTTTCATCATTTCAGGAAAGTTCAATGTCAAAATATATGTTACGCAGCACAAAATAATTAATTATCAACTGTACTGCTTCTGAAGAAGGTTTGTTCGTTGGGAACGACTCGCTCGAGCGAAGCCGGAACGCGACAACTAACCGCACCTATACGCGCTGGCAATCAACTCGTTCATACAAACGTGAAATAATATCATTGTACATTCACCATATATTCTTGTACCTACTGCAGCTTACGAACGACGTTTCTAAGTTAAATGCCGGCCGGTCGACCAGGCCGAACGGCTGGTAGCATGGCATATCCATGTGCAGATCAAAATCAGTACTAAACCGTTTTATCTTTGTTAAATTACTTCGCGTGGGGGCTGATGGCATGATCGTTTCATATTCTGATACCTGCCGCGCCAAGCGCGACGACACAGGGTTCCGCTCGCAGAGTTCACAACAATAGTTGCCGTTATGGAATCATAATTCTTATGCCTTCTTAAAGTCACGATTTCGTATTGCGGCAATTTTTGGACCGCAGCGGGGCACGTGATGTTGTGCAGGCTGACGTACCACGGCCAACATAACCGCACGCCTCGGCAAACTCCTGACACTCGTGGACGAAATTTGTTTCTTAAATGCCCTTTGAGTAGGAAGCACTTCTACTGCCGGTCCCAGATGAACCTAGAAGGGACTCCTGCCGCAGCCGAGCAGGCAGCAGCCCCCAACAGCTGGCAGCAGTGGTTTTGCCTGTGTAGCCCACGATTCCATCGGGCGGGGTAGTGCCTTCATCCATCATAGTCACAGACAGAGCTGACAGATGCTGTCTCGAAACTTTACAGAGGTGAGCCAACCAAACAGCCGACAGCACGTGTGTCATTCGTGTGAACGTTGAGATTCCGTAGATGTCACTCTTTCCCTGCGACACGCTCCGGTTACATTTGAAGACGCTCGTCATGTCACTCATCACATCGTTTGGTTTGCTTGGTGAGAGGTTAGTTGCGGCGCAATCGGTGGGGCTTACTGCCCCTCACGGTTTGATGCTCAGCCCGACGGCCAGGTGTGGGAAAACCACGGAGCTTGCTGGAGCTATGGCCGCTCTCATGTTGGGGAGGAACCGTGTAGGAGGTGTCAGTTGGGGGGCCATGTCATGTGCGAATAGCACAAAATGTGATGATGTATGGCGCGCAATTCAACTATTCAAGGAACTTTTGGGGTATGCCCCTCTCCATGCATCGACTTCCCCGCGTGTAGGACGAAGCGGGGGTCAGCCAGTGCATAAGAAACGAGTCTGTGCCAAGCGGGGCCAATCCGCAGCGTTCAGTCGGGCAGATGGCTTGCACGCTGCAAGGGGCTGCAGAGCTGCGCAGGGCATTTCCTGCTCCCTGAGCTCCGCCATACCTCTCCTCAGCCCACCCCCCGCATATCGCTCGCTGGCCTTCACCTCCGTTGGTCATCATGGACAGGGCGTCTGAGCAGGTCGGACGGGCAGGGTCAGGGCCGCGGACCCTCCAGGTCCAACCGGTGCCGCCCAGAGGTCCAACCTTGCTCAGCACGTCACCCATCCAGGCCCCTTCCTCCCACAACAAAAGGTCGCTCACCATGTTAGCGACCAAGGAGTGTGCTGGCTGCTGGGTGGGAGCAGATTGTTGTAACCCATTTCATACACCGTTCAGCTGGGCCCGTGCACGTCACCAAGCGTTGGGGGAAAAGCACGCGGGGTTTCAAGGGACTCAATTCGAGTTGCATGTTGCACCAACTTGTGGCCCCTTTGCCGCCGCCCTCCCGTTGACAGAGTAGCCTTCCCGCTTGCGCGCGGGCTGCTCTGACCTGTACAGTAGCAGGCCCCGTGAGCTACACTGCACCAAGATAGGACAAGGACCACCAGATGGGGGAGAGTCACACGCTTCACCAGTTCTCGACCGAAAGCGGAGAGCGTTTGGAGCCCTGACACCGCCGAGTCCTTCACGCAGTAATCATTCCTCAAACGTGAGACGTCATCCGTCGTGTCCAGTCTCATTCGTGGCAAGAGCTCCTCCGTAACCGCACCCCTAAGGTCTACAACCACACACGCACAACCACACACGTCCGGTGCCCTACCCGCGGCCCGGCGACGCAGCGCTGTCAATGCTATTGGAGCGCCGAAACGCTCATATCGCTTGCTGCCACCGCCCTTGAAATTTGAAACAAATCACCGACCCCCAGCAGAGTCAAGCCAACGTGGAAGGCGCCGGGCGGCCGGCCTGGTGTGCACCGTCGAGCAAGGTGCACAGCCCGTATTGAGTCGGTATATAATCTTACGAAACGTAACATTGGGTTCTTCGCCGAGTTGGGTTTCCAAGAGAAGCAAGTATCCCAAAAGTATTGGTCACAACCCCCAATCGAGCAAAACTCCGACATCGCAGGGCGGTTGGCCCCCCGCCCGGGGCCCACGAGCCCCAACCCCTGTCTAGCGCGGCCACAACAAGGAGCCGAGTCCTGGTCCGCGGTCCGCCTTGCGACAGTCTTTGCGCCATCCACCCAAGCAAACCCAACCAGTGTCTTCAGCAAGTCCAACCAACGCTAACGTTATGCCAACTAAAGGCTCGTTCGCTGGGCACCGTCCGTGTTCAACAACAGGTCCAGTCTTCTCGGAGAGGAAGCCAGGCGCCGCGTGCAGCGCACCGCGTCGCTGTCCGGACCCCGATCCGCGAGGTGGGGGCCCGGCGACGACCTGGAACGTCGGCAGTCCCACCCACCCCATCAAATGCTTTCAAGTGCTTTCAACAAAAAGAAGGGGCCAGCGCACACGCACCAAGCCCCGGTCAAACGAGTAGTTTAAACGCTGTTGGGCGGCGCAGGGGTCCGACCCATCAGGCATTTGGCTCCGGAACACAATTGAAACATCACCCAGACAGATCTCCACGCATGTGCATCTTCGCTGGAGTGGGCCACGTCGAGCAACTTGTCGGAGGTACGGGTATGGCGGCCTCAGGTGAAATCCGCTGATCCGCGTGTCTACTTCTCCTGGTGCGCCGGTCAGCGTCCCAGCACCGTCCGCCTGCTGCTGTCCAGGATGGATCCTCGGAGCCCTCCTCCCACCGCCGCCGACCCGCCCCCTCCCCCACCTCCGCCGGAAATACCACCTCCCGTCCCGCCGCCACCCGCTGCACGGGCCCCCGGCGTCTGTCGTCCCAACGCGTTGCCGCCGCCACCCGCTGGCAGGCCGCCGCTGCCGCTGCCGCCGCTGCCCGTCCTCCCCTTGGCTGCCGCCTGGTGCCCTCCAACAGCCGGCGTCCGGGACCCGTAGCCCCCGTCGAAACCAGGGGTCACTCCACCCCGGCCCCTGCCTGGGGCCGTCGGCTGTGATGATCCGGGTCCCCAGCCCCAACCGCTACCCCTCGCGGGGGAGCCCTGGCCGCCTGGCGCCGAGCCGCGGTGCCACGCGGCTGCTGCCGCCGCAGCCTCTTCGGCGGCAGCTGCCGCGGCAGCGGCGGCGCGGGCTCGCGCCTCCGCCGGCGTCAGCAGGTCGCTGCTGGTGGTGCTGGACGCGTCGCTGTCCGCATCTCCGCGGCCGTTGTGCGGCGGCATGCCCGCCTGGGAGTATTGGTGTGGCAGGTGATGAGACTGCACCCGCTGCGGCGTACCGTACCCGTAGTAGTGCTGGCTGGCGCTGAAGGTCGGGGGGGCCGCCGTCCCACGGCCCACCGTGAAGTCGATGCGTCGCGGGGCAATGTGCGCGGCCGAGGCAGGGTTACCCGGTGTGGCGGCGGCCCGCGGCAGCGGCATGGGACTGCGGACAGCCTGTCGCCCGGGCGTGAACCCGCCGAAGGGCACAGCGGGCGGCACCGGCACCGGCGGCGCGGCCCCGGCCTGCGTATCGCCGTTGCGTACCCCGGAGACGTCGTACAGGGCCCGCAGATCGAGCCTGTGGGGGTTTGGTTTTGGGGAAGAGCGCGCGGAGTCCGGGTGAGCTTGGGTGATCGTGGGAACATCAGCCAGTCCAATCGGAGCGGCACACACGAAGAGCAACACTGGAGGGCGCAAGGCCCCGGCAGCTATCACAGGTTCACAGGTTCGCAGCACAGCGCGCGCGCGGGGCGCCCAGCGCCCTTACCTGTCATCGTACGCGCCGCCCATGTCGGGGCTGAAGAGATTGGGGTGCCGAGGTGTCCTGGCGGCGTCGCGCCCCGGGAGCCGGAAGGTCCCACCCGGAATGCTGATGGCCTTGCCGGGCGGACCGAGGCCGGGTGTCGCCTGCACGGGAAGAGGGAGGAGGGAAGGCCATAGGGAGGGAGCAGCAGTCGTGTGCGTGTGTGAGTTGGAACAAGCATGCGAGCTGGGCTTGTGTGGGGCGCCCGGCCAGCTTTGCTGGAGCCCCGGTGGAGCTGGATGGAGCTGGAGTTGAATCAATACCGTGAAGCCGCAACGCCCAGGCTGCTGCCCGCCGTCGCCCCGTCCGCATTCCTCACCCGCACGACTTGCAGCGCCAGCTCCGACAGGTCGGCCCCGCCCGCCCCGGACGACAACGTCGATGTGAGGGCGCTGCTGTGGCTGCTGCCCGCAGTGCTGGCGCCCCCGCCCCCGCCCCCCGCCGTCGCGCTGCCCTGGCTGTCCCGCCGCTCGCGCTGCCGTTGTCGCTCCACCAGCATGGCCGAGGCGAAGGCAGCAGCGGCGGGCCCGGAGCGGCCGCCCGCGGAGGCGGTGTGCCGCGCGGCGGACAGGAAGGCCGCCACCTCCTGCCGCCGTTCCATGGCGTGTTTGAGGGCGGCGGAGGGGTACAGACCGTCCAGCAGGCCCACGGGCACCGACTCCTCGGGGCCTCCGAGCGCCTGCGGGCAAAGAGGAGAAAAGAGCAAGTACGGCGGAGGGCATGCTGTTGAGTACGAAGAGCGCGGTCGGGGGGATTCAACCCTCGTGGCATGGGTGTTGCGTGGTGCTGTCGTGTCCCGGGAGCCGTGAGGGTGCCGTGTGGAGGAGGCCATGGGGGACTTCGCGGACATGAGGGGTGCGAGCACATGCTCAACTCCCACCTGTTCGTTGCCCGCCAGCGCCGCCATGCGGGTGACCAGCCAGCGGTCCGCGCCCTGGTCCCGGGGCGTCATGAAGGGCGACCCCGGGTCGATGCCGCCACTGCGCATCGCCTGCAGGAACACCCAAGCAACCATGCATACACGCGGCCCGGCAGGGAAACTCAGCGAACATGCAGGTGAGCAGGCAGGTGGGGAAACACACATGCGCACCGCGCCCGGCTGCATGATTGACCGCGGCTCCATCTGAACCCCGCCCTCTGTCTTGCATCCCACCACCTGCGGCCCACCTGCGTGTACTTGAGCCACACGTCAAACGCCTCCCCGAGCACATTCCTGCAGCGCCGCTGGTACGCCTGCTCCACCGTCTCCAGCAGACCCATCCGCCGCACCATGAACTCGCACCAGGCCTCCCACGCGCGCGACCGGAGCGCCGCCGCGCCCGCGGTCGCCCCCGCTGCCAGCGCGCGCCGCAGCGCCGCGCGGCGCGCCGCCACGGCGCCGTGGTGCAGCTGCCAGGCGGTCAGGGCGGCGTCCAGCAGCACCGTCCGGCGGTGCACCAGCGCCAGATCCAGCTTGGCGGCGGCGGCCACGGCCACCTTGCGCCAGCCGGCCAGCGGTCGGGCCAGCAGTCGTCGCCGAATCACCGCGTTCTGCAGCCCCGGAGGATAACACGTGGGACACCACGAAGCGCACCCACGGGTGCGAGTATTATTATCCAACTGATCTGGCAGATGGACGCCAGACCATTCCCGAAAAGGCGGAGGCGAAAGATGCGCTTGAAGGCTTACGGCAAAGACCCCTTTTTCACACGGCCCTCGATGGGACCCACCTGTTTGACGCCACGAGCCCGCCGGCGGTGCGCGTACTCGCGCCACTCCGAGCAAATTGCCCCCGCGAGCCGGACCCTGAGAGCCGTCTGCCGCCGCCGCACCTCCATGAAGATACGCGCCTGCGCCGCAAACGAAATGAACCACCACCACCTCTTTGACCTTCTTGACGTTTGGTCGGGGTGTAAACGCGACAGGCAACCGGTGTCACGCCGCAATATGTTCACGAGCGCGGCTGCCCCCAGCAATGCAAGCCGCCGCAGGATGTACCGTCTGTCCGTTTGAATGGCATTATAACGTGACAGCCGCCGGTGAGCCATGCTTTCCGACCCGACAACTTAACCGAACCGTATCCCGAGTAGACGGCAGCACTGGACAGCACCCCAAGACGACCGCACACGTCCCGATTCCGTCCTGGGTCGTCATCTAAGCTTTCTCTTCAACCCATCCGCCTCATCGTATGTATGTGGTATTCGCTCTTGGGTATTGGTGTATTCGGTCTCCCCACCCACCCACCCACCCACCCGGACGCGCCACGCCCTGAAGGCCAGCTCCACCAGCTCCGCGTTTTTGCGGGCGGCCATCTCGTCACCCCGTCGCAGCGCCTCCGCCAGGGCGCGCTGCTTGCGCACAAACACGGCGCGCTTGATGGCCATGGCCTGGGTGTGCTGCCACCACGCGTTGAAGGACCGCGCCAGGCTGCCGAACAGGATGATGCGCGTCGCGTGCCACAGCCGCGCCCGCGTCTGCCGCACCTCCTGCGTCCGCTCGTGCCAGCCCAGCAGCGCGCGACGGCTGTACAGGCGGCGGTAGCAGGTGCGGGCCAGCCACTGCTGCCGCCACTCCGTCAGAGCCTGCAGGCAAAAGAATGTGGTCGCCCCGGCCGCCATGTATCAGATGCTGGTGCCCCATCAACTTGCACACCACGAGGGCGGATGTGACACGATGTGGTTCAGAACGGTGGGAGTGTGAGGAAATGCGTCTGGGTGGTTGGGGCGGTGAGTAGATATTGTGGGCCCCACCTTCACCGCACCATGCAGCACCGCACCTTGAGTGTCAGGCGCTGCTGCAGTCCCGCTTTGAGCTGCGCGCCGCGCCGGGCGTCCGCCGCCAGGCTGTGCCAGCCGCGGAGCACGCGCCGCGCCACCTGCCGCTCGTGCAGCGCCCCGCCGCGCGCCACCCCCTCCCGGAACACCACCTCCTGCCAGGCGGCCCATGCCCACTGCTTCCGCCGGCGGTGCGCACGCGCCAGCACGCGGCGTGCGGCCCTGATGGATGCAACCAGGCGGCGCCAGCCTCGGAGCGCGTCCAGCAGGTCACGGCGTGCCCAGCGGGCGCCTATCACAGCTGCCGCCTGCGGACGGCCCAGGTGACACATGAGGTTACGTTACACCGAACAACGTTGTATTATTGTTATACGCGTCAGGGCTTCGAGTGGGCTCGCATCAGGAGTGGCAGCGGGTGTTTCCGACTGACTTCCTGCTCCTCAGGGCTCACCACGGGCGTTCTGTGACCGGGCAGCCTGTGTGTGCGATATCCCGTCCGCGCGGTGTCCCATCCCCATCGCGAACTGTCCGCAGACCCACCCGTACAAGCGGCCCTCCTGCCTCCCTTTCAGGCCCCACCTGCGCCCTCTCGCGGGTCTCCAGCACCGCGTCCATCCATGCCTCCCAGACCAGCGACAGCAGCCGGGCCATGGTGCGGGCCAGGATGCCCTTGAGCCGCACCCAGCGGGCGGCGGTGTCCCGCCAGGAGTCCAGCATGAAGCGCAGCGTCTGTATGTCAAGCTGCGGGGCCCGCACCGCATTGCAAGGCGCTTCGTTCACGTGAGCGATAGTGTTTTAACCCTCAAGCCTCAACCCTGAATGTACCAAAGTTGCAGGATAAGACACCACCCGAAACCCTGAACCCTCGATGTAACAACTTTGCAGGCTAAGACACCAATGCTGCCGTTTGTTCAATCAGGGAGATCATGCAGCCACAAGGCGGGGTGGGGGTGGGGTAGAGGGATCCCGCCGGCGGGAGCGGCTGCATGGGGCGCCTCAGCATGCCGCCCGCCAGGACGTGAGGACGCGACTGACCTTCTCCCTCAAGACCGCCGCCGCCAGCCGGAGCTGCCCGTGGTAGTCCACCACCCGGCGCCACCTGCACGGGCCAACGTGTCGTCATATCGCGGCTCCGTGCACCAACATCTGCAGCGCCTCGCCATGGATGCGAGCAAGGTGGGCGGCACAAGCAAGAGCCTACCCTTGGAGGACGGCGGTGAGGGTCTTGGCTCGGGCGGCCGCCCGGCAGCGAGCCAGCTTGAGTCGCATGTGCCGTCGCCGGAGCGCGTAGCCCAGCCAGGTGGCCCACGCCTTGCGCATGAGGCCCTCTGCAGGGGGGGCACACGAGGTGAGCAGGAGCAGGTGAAGGGGTTACACACCATGTGACGGACATGCGGCTGGGCAGAGATCATGGTTGGACGGCATTTCGACAGCAAGTTCGATCCACCATCCCCAGCGCAGGATTCACGCTGGATGGGCCCAGCACCCGACTCTCACACCCAGCACGAGCCTACCGCGCAGCATCACACACCTACCTGCATACGAGAAGACAGCATCAGTGGTCCGGTCGCGCAGGTAGCGGAGCTCCCGTACGTTGTCGTACCAAGTGTAGAATGCGACCGATAGGGGCCACATCCTGAGCCTGTGCGGGAACGGAGATCCGCAGCACCGCTCATAGTTTCTCCATGACGAGAGCGGCCCCAGAACAGCGACCGCTACCGTCTCTGCAGGCTTGTCGGATGTCACCTCGGGAAGCCGCTGTTGCTTGTGACCCTCAACATCACCAACCCACACCTCAAGTTGGCAGATTACCGGCCGCGCGTAACACGAAGTTCCCATCATGTTTCACTACCCTACCCACCCGAGCCAGGTCGCCCAGCCCGCAGTCATGCCTAGGGTTGGCAAAAACTTTATGGTAGATAGAAAAAGTAGCTCATGCCGTTCACGCACCTGGCCACTGCGTAGCAGGCCGTCTCGCCCAGGCTAGGCTTCTGCTGCGCCCTGCCGGCAATGGCCTGCTGCACCGCGCGCCAGCGCTTCGCCTCCGCCACCACCTCCCTGCGTGCCATGACACACGTTGAACGCATTCACGCGCTAGGTGTCAAGGGTCCTGGCGCGGCGCCAAGAGGGACGCTGCTGCTCTGCACCGGACAAATGAATGCGCAAGGCAGCAGGAGAAAGAGCCCGTGCGCCGCAGAGGAACATCCTCGACGGGGACGCACCTCCAGCCGATGAAGGCCGTTGCGGTCTCCCGCAGGAGCACCCGCTCCAAGAGGCCCTTCAGCGCCGCCATGCGCCCAGCGTACAGGCGCCATTCCGCACACGCCTCCGACAGCGTCCGCCGCCTCCGGCTCGCCGACACCTGCCCCTCCGCGCGCCGCAGACGCGCCCTGTACGCCGCGCGCTCGTGCCACGCCGCGCACAGCGCCGCCAGCAGCCCCTCCCGCTGCCTCCGCGCCAGCGCCGCCCCCGCCTTCGCCAGGCGGGCCTTGTACACCGTCCGACCCCGCCAGGCCTCGAACGACCCCGCCAGCGTGCGCCGCAGCCGCCTGCCTTGCATCACCCCGCACGCGGCCTTGCACCGGGACTTGTACCTGGTGCGGTCCCGCCACGATTCAAAGGCGCCGGCCAGGCTGTTCACCTGCGTGCGGCCTGCAAGGGCCAGCTCGACCCGGCGCAGGTGGACCTTGTAGGCGGCCCGCCCGTGCCATTCCTCAAACACGGCGGCCACGGTGCTGAGCTGCAGGCGAATGGAGAGGTGCCGCTCGGCGACACGCAGATGGGCCTTATAGGCCGCGTACGCGTGCCAGGCGGCCAACAGCCGGCCGGCGGTGCCGCTGCGCAGCCGCGTGGACAGCACACCCTCGTTGGAGCGCAGGTGGGCCTTGTAGGCGGCCCGGCCACGCCAGGACGAGAACGCGGCGGCCAGCACGCCGCGGCGGACCCGCGCCGAAACCGTCGCCTGGGAAGCCCGCAGCCGCATCGCGCGCGTGGTGTGGGCGCGCCACGCCATCAGGGCGGCGGCCATGAGACTGCGGCGCTGCCGCGCCGCGACCTGCTGCGAAACAAGGCGCAGCCGCGCCGCGTTGCATGCGTACCAGCACCAGAAGCGAAGGGCGGCGGCCAGAAGGGTGCGCTGCGAGCGGGAGGTGATGGCGGCGGCGGTGCGCTTCAGGCCGGCGCGGCGCAGCGCCGCGACCCGCCAGCCGGCCAGGCAGGACGACAGGGTGCGGCTGCGCACGCGTGCGGCGAGCTCGGCCTGGGCGCGCCTGAGGTGGATGCTCCGAGCCGCGAAGTCCAGCCAGGCGGTGAATATGGCGGCTAGCGCGGAGTGAGTGGTCTTGCCGGCCAGAAATAAGCCCAGCTGCGAGTGGGGTCCGGGCGGACGGTTGGGAAGGTACGTCACCAAACAACAAATTCCTTCACGGCGCTGGGAGCATGCATGTCCCACCAAGACAAGTGGGACAAATGGTGGCAGAGGTGCACTTGCGATCCCGGTCCCACTAGGTGTGAACCGCTCTGCTGGATGAGTTCAGTTGGGAGTGTTCGGTAGGAGACTGGGAGCTCACGGTTCTGCTGCGGTTCTCCACGACACCTCCCTCACCTCCAGCAGGCGACGGCGCTCCAGCGCGCGGTCCCGCCAGGCGCCCAGCACCAGGGCCGCCGTCAGGCTGCGCCAGCGCAGCGCCACCTGCTCGCCGACGGCCCGCAGGCCCCGCCGCCACGCCGCGTACTGATGCCAGGCGGCCACCACCTCTGCACCGGGCAGGAAGCAACCACGCATGTCAGGGATTGGGTGTCCCGTCCCGTCCCGTCCCGTCCCGTCCCGTCCGTCACGCGCCGTCCCGTCCCGTCCCGTCCCGTCCCGTCCCGTCCGTCACGCGCCGTCCCGTTCCGTTCCGTTCCGTTCCGTCCCGTTCCGTTCCGTTCCGTTCCGTTCCGTTCCGTCCCGTTCCGTTCCGTTCCGTTCCGTTCCGTTCCGTTCCGTTCCGTTCCGTTCCGTCCCGTCCGTCACGCGCCGTCCCGTTCCGTTCCGTTCCGTCCCGTTCCGCTCCGTCCCGTCCCGTCCCGTCCGTCACGCGCCGCCGCCCACGCTGTCTCAAACCCGCAGGATACCCCGCACTGAATCAGCCGGTCAGGACGGGACAACGCAACAGGAGGACCCGGGAGGGACATCCAGATTGGCTTCATCGCCGTCAGAACACTCGCCCCCTCACCGTTCAGCCGGTTGTGGCTCCAGAAGTCGGTGGCCCGCTTCATCACCAGGTACTCCCGCCAGGCCGCAAAGGCACGACGCGTGCAGGTGGCCTGGAACACCGCCGCTGCGTCCCGCATCTTGCGCTGGAAGACCACGTTCTCAGCGAACGCCGCCAGGGCCTCGGCCGCGTCGCGCCGGCGCCAGCGGCGGACGATGGCCTGGGCGCGCTGCGGCCCGCCGGGGATGGGGTCGGCGGTATTGCCCGTGCAACAAATCAAGGGACAAAGTAGCAATCAAAGAGAATATTGCAGACGCAGATATGACGCAGAATGCGAGGGCAGGACAGGACGCCTCTGTCGTTCTTTCTACGGCAAGCACATTAACATATATCTCCTCGTGAGGGGTAATTCCCTTTTTGAGGGCCGATTTGCATGAACACGCGATCCTCGTAATCCTTCTGCAGCCCAGGGCGCGCGATACCTTCGCCGCGTGCGCCGTACCTCTTTGGCGAGGCGCAGCTGCGTGTGGTAGATGTACCAGCTGCGGAGCGCGCGCCACGCGACTCCCCGCAAGTGGTGCTGCTCCGCCATGTAGTGCTGATCGCGGCGGAAGGCGCCGAGGGCCATGAAGGCGCGCCAGCGATCAAGACCGCGCTTCAGCGCCTGGCGCAAGGGACATAAGGGGCAGGCGGACAGAGGCCCAGGCCCGACGATGTGCCCGTTGGAGGGATGCGATCGTCGGTAGGCTAGGCAATGCGCGTGCCCGCTGCATGTGTGCGTGAGTGTGCACGACCTTTCACTCGGTGCTGGCCAGGCAGCAGGGGCACAAACGGCTTTTAATTATTACTTCCAAGTTCGCACAGCAATTCCTCTGCGGCCCGCCCTACCGTCCCACGGTGGCGCGCCAACATGACGGCGTAGCGCTCCCGCAGCCCTCGCCGATAGTTGGCCTCGTCTTGCCAAGCCTGCGCGCCAAGGGGGAAGCCATGAACGTCACTACCTGGGCCACTGAGTGTCCGAGTGTCCAATACTTCCAGCAATGGCCGGCTCAGCAACTACGGCAACATGTGCGCCCCCTTTTCAAAGCCGGGCTAGTGATCTACCCCTTGTTGCCCTTGCTCCTCCGACGTTTGCTGACGCGTCGCACAATGTGCGGGACTTATACCTTGTCATCTATAGATGCGATTTAGTTGCGCATGAGCGCCGCAAGGTTTCAACACAGCGTGGGAGCTATGATGCGCACCCGACCTCGCCCGGTTCAATCCGTGCTGGCAGCACTCGGGACCACACGGCCTCCCTCACCCGCAGCACCCTGGACGCTGCGCCTCGGCGGCCCCGCAGCACCGCCGCGCGCATGATCTGGCGGCGGGTGGCGTTCCAGCGGAGGCTGTCCAGAGCGCTCCGCTGGCGGCCCAGCCGCCAGTAATGCATGGCGGTCCGCACCATACCGTGCTTCCGGCGGCGATACTCGAGGAACTCCAGCCACGCCGCCAGCACGCGGGCCTGCAGCTGAAACGACAGCTGCGCAACACACCAGCCACACCGACATGATTTCGTGAGTAAGAGAGGACGTACACATAAAATAACAGGTCGATGAGGCCATGCGGCAAGGTTTGCAGGTTTAGGAAGAGTTTGGAAGACCATGCGCTAAGGTCTCAGCTCGAGGAGGTCAAGCGATGTTTAGGAAAGAAACCCGCCCGTGTGTTCAACCTCCATGCAAAGATAACCCATGTCCCTTTGCTCTCCAGAAATTGCACGACCTCAACCTCCATGCAGAGATAACCCGTGTTCCTTTGCTCTCTAGGGCATCACTGTCCTGGACCACTAAGCTTGCTGCCAGGGGAAGGCCACTCACCTGCTCAGCGACCACGTGCAGGCGGCTCACCCATTCCCCCGCCAGCAGCGTCCGCAGCAGCCAGCCTGAAAGAGCCAGGCGGGCCAGGTAGCGCTGCCGGTGCGCCACGGCGCCCACGATGCGCGCGTTGCGGACCACGTTCGCCCTGCGGACCATGTTCAACACCCATGACGCTTGCACGGCAGCCACAGTATCCCGACAGTGCGTCCGTCAGGCACAGCACTCGAGCGCAGCGACAGCAGCGACACCCTCGACGTGCATCAGTTGTTGCCTTGCCGGTGGATTCCATCGATGAGCCTTTGGGGGTTTTGCGATTTACTCAAAAGTCAAAACCAATCATTTTCAAAACCTGACATCTGAAGGTTGACAGAGCAGCAATGGCGCCCCAGCCAAGGTTATCCAACGCCGGCTTCATTTCTATCTTCGGACTTTCAATATCATCCAACCCAGCTTCCCCCTTAACCACGCACCTCAACATGAGCAACACCCACGCCTTGGTCCTCGCGGCGCGCACCAGCGCGTAGCCCTCGCAGCGGAGCCGCAGCGCCCGCTCGGACGTTGCCCACACGCGCCACCACGCGAACGCGGCGGCGCGGCGGCGCCGCACCCAGTGGAGCACCGCCACCGCCACTGCCTGCTTGTTGACGACACGGTCCCGGGCGAGATAGTACCACCCGTACAGCGCGCCCGCCAGCAAACGGTGGCGCGCGTGCGTCACAGCCCTGGGCCCGGAGCGCAAGGAGAAAAGGCAGAAAGGTAAACGGGCGTGAGTTGAACCGTTACGGTGGAACCTTGCCAGCCAGGGCCACACTGGCCAAACCTTACTGGATCACGCCACACCCTGCCATGCGATGGGGCACCGCACCTCTGCATGCGCATGTTCTTCCATCGCAGCTCCCCCACGAGCTGGCGCCAGCCCGTCAGCACGTCCGCCTGGATGCCCACAGCGTGCACAGCCCGGAACCGCTTGGCTCGCTCCAGCAGCTCCCGGTGCGCCATCCACAGGGACAGCAACACGCCGAAGCAGAGACCCAGGCGCCGCGTGCGGTGGTGCCGAGCGGCCGTCGCGAAGCGGCCGGCGCTAACCCGTGAGGCCTCCCAAAGGGACCGCCAGGCCCGCCAGGCGCGGGCTTTCATGCCTGAAAACGCGGGTGGCGAAGGGAAACACGCTCAAGGGCGCATCAAAGCAGCAATCAAAGGATTAAGCCGTGTCACGCAATGACGGTGCGGGATGCATCAGGACACGTTTGCAGCCCTGGGCAGCCTACCTCGCTCCCATGCAAGCAGCGCCGCTAGCATCTTCATGCGCTTGGTCACTGACTTGACGACACAACCACGCCAGGCCTGGATGACAGCCGCGGCACGGCGGCGATTACATCGGACGTTGCTGCGGGTTCACAAAGAAAAGGAGCCATCAGTGTGAGCCAACAGAGGACAAGGTTGCGGAATATGTCGCGTCAGAATTGCGTGGGCCACTTGAGAATGTGAGCCCTGGTAAGGTGTGTAGGAGCCGCCCGTTACATCACTTATCCGAAGCTCATGAGAACAGGATGGCCCCGCAACCCACCAGGACCGCACGAGCCGCTCGTGCTCAGCATGGAGGCAGGCTACCAGCTGCCATGCCACCAGCACCCGCCGCGTGCGTTGCACTTCAGCCAGCCGCAGCCGCTGTGCGCGCCAGTCTTCATGCGCCTGCCGGGCCTGGCCCAGAGCCTGCAGGCCAAGCACATTGCAGAAAGGAATGCGGCGATATGGTGAGACCCCTGTCCTATCTGTGGTAGGTAAAGGCGGCACGGCATCACATCGCAGGGTCGCAAGGCTCATATCGCACCTTCCAGTGCCGCAGGCAGCGCCGCGCCGCCGCACGTTGGATGACCAGCCGCGCGTCGGTCGCTCGACGCGTGTTGTCGTGCTCGCGTCGCAGCTGCCGGAAGGCGGAACCCATCAGCCGCTGCACCTCATTCCTGCACGGCGACACGTGCGCAGACCAGGTGGAGTACCCGCACACGTGTCAGGGCTCTTGACAGGCAGGCAACCCAACAAGCTTTGACCCATACCCGCAAGAGATTGAATTCAATCAGAACCATTTCCTTACAAGACTCATTACCGACAGGCCAGTGCAGCGTATGGGCGTACCTCATGATCAGCTGGAACGCAGCCGCCAGGTTCCGGTTCTCCACCACGCTGCTACGCCAGGCACGCAGGACCAGGCGCTGCCGACGGCAGTCCATGATGTGGCGTGCCTCCGAGTCACGAGCCCTGGGAAATGGCGCAGCGAAGAAAGACGTACCCGTGGGACCCATTGTGACACAATCCATTCAAGGACATTCCTCCGCGCCAAGGACATTCAGCGCCGCGAAGATGCAAATCACACAACGCATCAACGCACCCAAACTAACCAAGCAGAGGGTTGTCCTGATTCCTATGGGGGTCGCTTCCGGGCTGCACCTCAGACGAAATCCCACCTCCGCAGCATCCTGTCCTCGTGCCAGTCCAGCCAGCTGTAGAACACGTCCCGCAGCAACGGCCGCAAGACCTTGAGCGCGTGGTCGCGTGCTGCCTGCACGAGGATGAGATGAGGTGCGTTTACTGCTGTACTCGTCTGCATCCAGCTCAATTCTGCGCGGCTGCGCCACGGGACGCACAGTGCCTCACCTCCAATGCGCGCTCGCTATCTTGCATGGCTTCACGCCAGGCGGTCCACGCCCTCCGAAGGCACCTGCGTGGTGTGCACAGGGTGCAGAAGGTAATTACCTTGTTCTATTCAGCGCCTTGAAACGCTATACCGACCCGCTTATACAGATAGCCCTGTGGAAGCAATACATGCGCCCAGACGAGTTGCACAGATTGTAAACTCCCCCGGCTCGTGGCGTTGCATGCTACAGCAGAGCTGATGTGCTAGTGTCAGACGCTGCGCGGACGGTGATTGGCTAACGGACCTGCCGCACCACCACTCCTCGGCCATCGCCTCCCTCGCGCGCTTCCACTGTGCCCGAACGCGCGCGGCTCGTATCTTGTTGAATGCGCGCATGAGGCGCCTGTTCTGCAACCGCATGAGCGCCGAGCGCAGGCGCTGGCTGGTTTCGTTGCGGGCCGAGTGCGCCTCCGTGAGGGCCTGTTGGGGTTGACAAAGACACGTAGGCAAAGGGGAGGGGTCACCTCGAGTCCGGAAGGTGGTAGGCGGTGGGCCCCCTTGACACCGACCCAAATCGGCGGCTCTCACTACCGCCCTGCACCGTCATCACCCGACGGCTGATTGCCATGTACTTGCCTGCATGCTCGCCAGCAGGAGCCGTCGGTGGTCGACCTGCTGGATGGCGTTAAAAGCGGCCGACAGCTTCGCCAAAGCGCGTGCCTCCAGGTGCCATTTTTGGAGGATGCGTCGCCTGCGGAAAGCACAGCCGCGACAACCATGTCCCGTCCGATTCAATGGGGTTGTTGTTCCTAAACCCTAAGCCGCCCAAGTGTTAGCACCAAACCTAAGAAGCGCGTAGTGAGGCTGCAATCAAAGCGAATAATTAATAAGCTTCAAATTGTGCTGCACATACTTTCGGAGTCGTTGTCTCGATGACGTACATGACTAATGCATCTTTTTCAAAAACGCCGGAGAAGGCGGAGTTTACAAACGTGCTGCACATGGCCTCCTGCAAACTCACATTCGCATGTCGCCCGATAATTGCCAGTTCCGGCGAGCGTCATCCACCATCGCCAACCACTCATAGAAGTAGCTGCGGTAGGTTCGGTCCATCCAGAAGCCCTCCGCCTTAGCGAGCCCAACCGCCTGCATACCGCAGTCCGTTGCAATCCGGGGCAGCAGTGTCACAACGTCAGTCGGGAGGCAACGTCGCCACTTCGACCGTCGGAGGCCAACGTCGGAGCGGCGGAAGCAAAACCTCCCGGCGAATGATTACATAAACGGCTGTCGCACCTTGCGCTGCTGCTTGGCTGTGAAGGCTGTCCACGTGGACCAACAGAGGCGCAACGTACGCCCGATCCACAGACTCAGCGCCTTGTTTGTCGCCTCAGCCTGCATGCGACGAAGCGTGTGGAAACATCTCAGTTGTCAGCGCACTCGTCAGGTTGACGATAGCAATTTCGAACGTGCAACCGAGGAATCTCCCTACGCGGAGTTTCGTCCCTTTGGCAGCCTCGGTCGGCTTTACAGCGCGCGCACCTTGCGCTGCCTGGCGACGGTGTACTGCTGCCAGAGTCGCAGGCAGCCAAGCCGGGTGCGCGCGGACCAGAACGCCACTGCCCGCTGCGACGCCATCGCCTGTCACGGGACAACAGGGGCAGCTTAAGGGCAAGCGAGGCGGCACCAAGGAACCGACTTTCGAGGTTTTACGCCCATGCTAGTCAGGCGCCGTGTACCTGTGCAGCAACCCCGCCTGCTGACCCGATCCCACAGCTGCACAGGTACCGTTGCCCACCGGGCTCCTTGCTAGGACACGGCATGCGTACCTTGTACCGCTGCCTGGCGGTGAAGTCCCGCCACTGCTTCCAGCAGCCGCGCACGGACGAGCCCATCCAAAACTTGACGGCCAGCGCAACCAGCAGCATCTGTTTTGTTGCAGGGAAAAGGGGCGCTCAATCACGGGTTGCGTCGTCGTTTCTCGAAGGACGTGCTGGTAATGTCACGGGTGCAAAGCGCTCGAACCGCGGAGCCCTTCCCACCTTGCGCCGCCGCGTCGCTGTGAAGAAGCGCCATGTCATCCAGCAGCCCCGCAGCCGGCGGGTGGCCCAGAGCATGCGGGCCCGCTTGTTCGCGAGCGTCTGGGGGCACAAAGCCAACCGAATAAGTATGCAGGCACTGATGGATCGAGGCCGTGAAAACGGTGTAGCTGTGAGCAAACCGGAGCACCAATGTGGAAGTCGCGATAACCTTTGCTAACCAGCATCATTATGTAGATAAGGGTGTGTGTGGTCAAGCCGGCGAACTGAGGCCTACCTTTCGCCGCTGGGCCAACGTGAACTGGCGCCACTCCAGCCAGCACGTAACCATCCAGCGCTGTGCCCAGAACAGCATCGCCCGCCGCGTCGCCAAGGACTGCATCGTGTAATGGCATACAACATTGTAACCCTCCGTGCAGCTGAAAGCGAAATGGTAGGCATATGCACTGTCAGGTAGGCAGGCAACGGCGAGTACGTGACCGGCCATCTGTCCGTCGCGCGGAAACGCCACTACATTCAACCCCATCTGACGACGCGGGGAGGGCCTGCGGTGGCATGCAGCTGCAGCTGACGGAGGGAACCGTGGTCCTGCCAGTTAGTTACCTTTCTCCGCTTGTGTTTAATGAAGGCTTGCCATAGCCGCCAGCAGCCGCGCAGGACCCGGTCAGTCCGGAAGTTCTGCGCCTTCCTGACTGCCACTGCCTGCACACGTGGGAAGCGGAACGAAGGGGTAAGTCGTTTGGAAGTCTCCAGCGGCGCCCCATGTGCCGTTCGGAACGGCGCAGGGGGACAACATGCCGTACCCCACCTTGCGCTGCCGGGACCGGGTGTATTGCCGCCACTGCCGCCAGCTGCGCTGCAGCATGCGGAGGCGCCAGAGGCGGTCGCCCTGCGCGGTCTTCGACCGCAGGAAGCGCGTGAACACCAGCCAGCGCCTGCAATAGAAATCGAAACATACAGCATCTCAAGAAACAAACCACGCAACGGGTTTCACTCCAGGGGGATGAGCAATATCTTGGAAGAATGTGATCCGGCGGGCCGCAAAGCTTCACCTGAAGCACCCGGCGCGGCTGTTGTCACCCCAGATGGACATGGCCATGTTGGCCTTGCGGGGCGCCAGACTCCGCCAGCGGTGGAAGCAGCGGCGCAGCAACTGTACCGCCCAGAACGACGTCGCGACGGCCCAGTTGTGCAGGGCCTGGTCACGCTCAGACCTGCGGCAAGCGGCCGACCACGCGCACAGGGGAACGCAGAAGCCCCGGGTGTGTCTCTAGATGAGGAGCGCAGGGGTGTCAATCTAGTGCCTGCACGAATATGGTGTCCTCCCAGCTCCGACAAAAAAGCAGCGCCGCCACACCGCCCACTGATGCGATCACCAGATGCGGACCACCCACCTGGAAAATCGGCGCGTGGACGTGTTTCGTCGCCATGTGCGGAAGGCCCGCGCCATGCGGCTGAAGTCCATGTACGCCTCCGCCTCCTCTGTCAGCTCTGACTCGGGCGGCGACGGCGGACCGTCACTGCCGCCTTCGCCCCTTACCGCCTCGGCCCATGCGGCGCCCGCGGGCGATCGCGGGTTGCCCAGGAAGCCGCCGGCGCCGCCGCTTCCGCCACCGCTGCTGTTCCCACTCGCTTCACCGATGCCGCTGCGCACCGCGCCCCACGGGAAAGGGCCGGGCCCGCTGCCGCTTACCCCGTAACGCGGACTGGAGATCGCGGGCACTGCGTCCGGAGGGCCCCACGCCAACATCGGCATGTGCACGTGAGGTGCGCCGCCGAAGCTGCCCGGTGCGTACGGGGCAGGCCCGTAGTCGGCACCGCTGACCATGCCCCGGGACTGCTCTGCGCTGTAGTGGCCTCCGGGACCGTCAACGGCAGCAGAGGCCGCGTAGCTTGGACCGTCCATGGCTGCGAAGGGACTGTAACTGCCATCACCGCCGCCGCTGGCGGCGGCCTCCAGCTGAGGCCCGCTGGGGAAGCCACCGGGGAAGCCCAAGCTGATCTCTCGGGACGCAATGCTATGCCCGCCTGCACTGTGGACGCTGCCCTGGGAGCGGAGTCCGGGATCGGAGGATGCCCCAGGGGCAAAACCGTCAGTGCCACCGCTGGAGACACGCCCAAAGCCGCCCCCGCTGGCCACACCCGCGCGAACGGGGCCCCCGAAGGGCGCTCCTGGCGGCAGGCTCCCAACGGCGGCGTCGACCCCCGCGTGGCTAGCGCTGAACGGGCGGCCGTCGGCGCTGCTCCCCGATCGAATGCTAGGGATGGACCTCGCACTCGCTACGGAGCGAAGGCTGCCGGGCGCGGTTGCTGAGTGGAAGCTGAACCCGTCGTCTGCGCCTGCGCCTGGGAGCACGCCGCTGCCGGTGCTGCTCCTGCCGCCCATCGCCGCCAGGTTCTCGCTGCTGTGGTGGCTGCCGGCGGCGCTCGCGGCGCGGCTCTGCAGCGTCCCAGGATCCGCCCGGGAGGATCCGCTGGGCGCGGCGCTGCCGGCTGCGCCATCGGAACCCGCACGGCCGCTGCCGGCGCCGTCAGACCAGGTGCTGTGGCTGGGGCCCAGACCAGCGCCCGAGGCCACGGAGCTGGCGGACCCGCGCGGCACAGGCACGGAGCTTCTGCTGCTGGCGTGCAGGCTGCCGGCCGGGCTTCTGACGCCTGTGGACCCCGGGCCTGGGTTGCCGGTCGCCTGGCTGTTGGCAGCCCGGAAGGACGCCTCGCTACCGCTTCTGTTCGAGGTCCCGGGGGCTGTCCCATAGCCCCCCCGAACGTGTCCCTCGTCCACAGCCTCGCGCTCGGGCTCGTCGCTGTCGCCGCCGTCCGACTTGACGCCGCCAAAGCTACTACTGCCAGGGCCCCGGGAACTGTAGCCGCCCACGCTGCGCGAGGAGCTAAACGTGCTGCCAAGGTTGCGGGTTCCGTAGCTGGCGTTGCTCTCGCGGCCTGGCCCGGGAACGTAGTCGGGGTCGTCGTGGGCGCTGGCTGCGTAGGAGTTGCCGCCGCTCCTAGCGCCGATGCTGGCGGAGGTACGGCCGCTGGCGCTGGCTGCGGCGGAGCCACCAGGCCAGTTGCTACCAGCACCCGCGCTGCGTTCACTGCCCTGCCGGCTGGCTGCAGCGCTGGTGCCCGCGCTGTGCGCTTGTCCGCTCGGCCTCGTGCTCCCTGAGGGAGGTATCCCGCTGCCTCCGGAGGCGGAGAGGGGACCACCGCGCGGTGCGGACCCCCCGTACTCCGTCATGCTGCCCATGTACACGCTGTCACTCTGCGCACCACCCAACGGGTCAGGTATGCCGCTGCTGCGACCGCTACCAGGTCGCCCGCCCGCACTGACGGCCCCTTCACTCCGAAAGCTGCTGCCACTCGCGCCGCCACCGTGGTGGGTGCTCCCAGCACTGAAGGCACTCTCTCGGCCTGACCCGACCACCGGGGCCATCATCATCGTGCTGGACCGGTGGCTGGCGCTGAGGCTGCCGCGACCGCTGGGGCTGACGTCGCCGCTGCGCTGCCCGCGGATACTCGGATCATCGTTGCTGCCGATGCTGTTCCGACCGCTCAGGCGGGTGTCGACGCTGACGCCGCCCTCGCTCCGGCCTCCCGGAAACGATACCTGCGCGCTCAGGCGCCCGGTCGCCCGGGTGCTGAGGCTGACGCCGCTCTCACTCCGCGCGGCCGTCAGCGGGTCCACGGAGCTGATGCGGCCGCTGTCGCGCATGCCAGAGCTGACGCCACTCTCGCTCCGCGGCGGTGCGCCCGCGTGCATGCCAAGGTAACGGCCAGTCGCGTGGGTGCTGACGCTGAGGCTGAGGCCGTTGTCGCTGATCGCGGCGTTCGAGGGGTGCCGGTCCACGGGGCTGATACGACCGGTGCTGGCGCGAGTGAAGCTGCTGCCGCCGCCGTCGCTTCGCATGCCGGTGCTGCTGACGGCGATGCCACTGCCGCGCGTGGCGGCGCTGAGGCCCGTTTCACGCCGGGATCCGGCTGCCGATGGGCCAAAGACGCTGGCGGTGGCGAGGCTGTTGGGGTGGATGACCGAGCTCAGGCCGCTCTCGCTCCGCACGCTGGCTCCGGTGCGCATGGCGCTGCTGATACCCGTGCGGATGCTGCCGCCGCTGATGCCCGTCCGGGCACTGACGACGCTGACGCTGTCGCCAATACCGCTCGCGCCGCCGCCGCTGCCGCCGTCCATACTGATCGCGCCGGTCGTGCCCCGCTCCGACATGTCCAGGTCGCTGCCGTACCGGCTGACGCCGGTGGCGGAGCTGGCACCGCCGCCGCTGGGGGCGGCGGCGCTTTGTACCGAACTGTGTCCGCCGTGGCGCGAGGCAGAGGTGGCCCTGCGGGAGGACGCAAGGGAGCTGCGCAGGGACGAAACCGCGTGCGGCGAGTGAGGCGCGAGGCGGCTTTCGCTGCGACCGCGGCTGCTGCCGCGCCCGTCACCCAGGTACGAGCTCTCATAGTCCGAGAGGCCGTTGGGTATCCGGGAGCCCACCGAGGTGCCGGTCGGGTATCGGCTGCTGGGCGCGCCGTAGTCCGACGAGTACCCGCCCTCGCCGCCGTACAGGACTGCGGACGGTGCGTCGCCGTCACTGAAGACGCTGGGCGGGACCAGCGACCGACCGTCCATGCTCGCTGAGGGGAAGGACGCCGGGCCGGCATCACGCTGCGTGCCCGCAAGAGAGCGAAGGGAGCCCTCGGTCAGTGTCGCCGACGGCGTGCCGAACCCTTGTCGGGAGGACGGAAGGGAGAAGCGACCCTGGGCGGCGTCACGTGCTGCGTCCACCGCCGCCTCTGCGGCGCGCGCCGCAGCTGCCGCCTGTTCGGCTGCCTCACGCGCCGCCTCCTGTGCGGCTAGCACCGGGCCACCGCGGTCCCCGGCGCCCTGCCCAGCCATCCCCTCGAGGCGCGCTGCGGCCTGCCGGGCGGCGGCCTGCAGCGCTGCCGCCTGAGCAACCCGCGCGGGGTCCTCTCCCATATCGTGCTCCGACCCTGCAGTCCCGACCTGCGCCGTCATAAACGCAGCCATCTCTTCACGCTTTGCCGCCTCCCAGGCCGCCTGCTCCGCCGAGACGCGCGCCGCCTCCGCCGCTTCCTGCGCTGCCTCTGCCCGCGCTGCCGCCTCCCGCGCAGCCCACGCGGCCACCTCGCGCACCGACGCTTCACCCTGCGACGACCCCACCTCGTGCGCCACGAACGTCTGGTTTGCCAAGGAGCCGCGCGACGGCGACGCGCCGCGCGAGGCGCTCCTGGTCCCTGCCGGGGCCGCACCCTGCGATGCCTCCCAAGACGCCCCCAGCCTCGCCGCCTGGGCCGCCGCCTCCCGGATGGCATCCTGGAGGTCTAGGTCGGACGAGCGAGCCAGGGAGGTGGAGCTGCGGCGCGACGATGCGCGTCCGTAGGCGCGGCCTCCACTGATGGTGGGGATGCTGCTGCGGACGGTGGGCGTTGTACTGAGATTTGAGCCGCAGCCGCGGGTGCTGGCGGCAGTGCCGACGGAGCGCGGCGGGCGCGTCGGAGAGGTGCGATAGATGCTGGAGGGCCGTGAGTCGGTGGCGGTGGTGGTGACGGCCCTGGGGGTTGAGCGTGCGGAGGACGCGCCGCTGGGGGACATGGGTAAGAAGGCGGTCCGCCTGCACACGGGACGGCAACGCATAACCGGGAAATGGGGTCCTCACACTCTACGGCTGATGGCCAGGACCCAAAATCGGAGCACGAGGCAGGGCCCACAATATGGAGCGGGCTCCTGTTGCCTGGTTTGAGGCTCTCGGTATCATAATTCGTGCTCGGCAATGTTCAACGGGTCGTCGCAGCCAGGTGAGGACCCGCCCCACTCACCCTCCTTTGGTGCCGGTCTCCCGGTTCAGCTTGGCCCACCAGTCCGGTTCCGGGTCCAGGCTGAGCTTGAGCAACAGGCGGTAGTAGTACGTGTCCTCGTCTGGCTTGACACCATGGCGAGGCAGCACCTGCTCATACGCCTGGAGTACGGACTGGAGTGTGACGATCCCTGAACCTGGTCATGGTTGGGGCCGGGAAATCGAATTTCAGGGACAAATTGGTGACGTAGACATGGTTGGTGTTGTGCGGCCTGCCATGCAGTCCCCGAGGTCTTACCTGCGCCTTTCTTGAACGCTTTGGCCACCGCAGCGTCGGCACCCTTGATGATCTCCGCGACGACTGAGTAGTCATAGGTGCTGTACGGCTTGGGGGGGCTGGGCAGCGCACAGTATGTTTCATAAGCGGTGCTATCCTTGCCCTTGCGCCGTGTCGTGATGTCCCTGGAGGTTTCGGTGGGACAGAAAGTGGGTGCGAGTTACGTTGACAGCTGGGCTGGACTTGGTGACGGCGACCGCAACAGTGCGTACCGGACGTGCCTCAACGGGGACACCTCCGACCGAGTTGGTATATTAGAAGGCATTATGGCAACGACGTCTGTTTTGCCGCTCCTGGCGGCCTCGGTCCAGTTCCAACATTGACAGCCGAGAGTGCTTTGCGCTGCTTACACTGTCGCCGCCTCGTTTGGACCATTCAAGATCATTATCGCATCGATTTAGGACTGCGTTTGGCCGCAGTGAGACAACAATCTTTTGGGTGCAAGACCGCACACAGGGCGATAACCGACGCTGTGTAGACCGTCAATCTGTGTTATACATAGCGAAAACGTATATATAATTGAATCTAAATTGAAGCGTCTTCCGTTACTGATGTGGGAAGCTGTAATTACTGCGGATGGGGCACCGTTGACCATGACATTGACCACGCCTCTGTACGTACGCCTATCATGAAAGCAAAAGACATAAGAACGTTTCGTTGAAAATAAGGCGCTATCGTTGAACTGAGATATGTCTCATGATTTTCACATTTGTCCATTTGAGTAGGGCGGGATAGATGTTCCATCGTGTCGATTCTTGAGGAAAGTGCAAGAGCACTCATGTTTCGACCCCCACGGGCCACATCCGTCACCACGGTCGCTTTGTTAGTATCCATGGCACTCCGGCTGACGTATCGCTACCAAGAAGCAGGAAACAGATCTGGCGTGCTCTGTTCATGGCCGGATTTCCACTCGTAATGCCCGCCATGCACTATTCCTCCTCGTCCACATACGCGCTGGCCATGAGGAGACAAGCTAGCAGCGACGCAGCATAACCCCACCCTGGCATGAGCACACCGGCAGGCAGCTACTGCAGGCTGCTGCCAACGGCGCCCTGCGGCTGGCCCGGGCCCCGACCAGCCAATCCTGACCGCGGAGCCCTGGCGGAACCAACAAACTCAACGGGCATTCCCGGAAGCTGCGCTATTGCCATACGCCCAGCCTGCCCACACAGTACCCGCTGTCACGTTAATTCACTCATTCAGTACCTATCCAACAGCAAGCAGCAGAACACCCGCTACTCAATCCCCTCCATAAAGCCATGAAACGCCCCGACCCATTGTGGCTTTGTGGGTAGGAGCGATGTGCTGCACCTCACATCGTGAGACGGTGTGTTTTGTCGGTGGCCAGGCAGGAGTGTGTGGTAAGCCGCGTCAAAATACCGTGCCGCAGCACAAAGGCGCGCATACCGTGTCGGGGTGCCCGAATCCATGCCTGTCCACAATGGCCGGCACCGTACCGACTGCTGTCCCCGACCCAACAACCAACCCAATGTGAGCACATGAGCGCAAGTGCAAACAAAGCCATTAGTCCTCCCACCGACAGACGTCCATTTGCTACCAAGTAGCGATATAATGTACATATTACGGTACACCTGGGAAGCCACGCAATCCCAAGGCTGGCCCCAAACAGGGCTGCACCGGTCCCGATGCTGGTCTGCTCGCTCACCGTCCGTTCGCCAAGATGACGGGTGCGAGATCAGGGGCCCATGGCCGGGCGGCTGTCATAGGTTGGCCGGCAGTCGCGGAGAAGGTATCACGCGCAGGTCGGGACGGGAACCCCCCTTGCTGCCACTGGGGACGGGCTGACGCCTCCGCTGCCGACTGGGACCGGGCGCTGCTCCGAGCGCGCGGAACACGACAACGCCGCTCTCTAAGCCCAAGGAAAGCCGGACGCTGCACCCAGTGTACGCCCTTCACGGCGCCGATGTGGGCGTGAGCGCCATGGCAGGCTGCGGCGCCACTACCTGCGCTGGTGATGTCGACACCGACGGCGACGGTGTCAACGTCGTGGTGGCGGTTGCGGCGGCGGCGGCGGCGCCCGCCGCCGCCAGCTCCGCCGCTTCCCGCCGCAGTTCCTCCTCGAACCAGGCCTCCCCGCAGTCGGTGCACCGCCCGCCAAGCTCCTCCGGAAGTACGGCAGGGTCAATAAGTTCGTACAGCTCAGACAGATCGCCGCCAAATGCGCGGACGCGCTTCTTGAGCTTGGCGCTCATGAAGGGTCTGAGGGGTGCCGCGCACGGGGGTGATTAGGGTTGTTTCAGCTTTCAGGGCTTGGAAGTGGAGGTGGCTGTATCACTCTTGTGGGTGTGCTGTATCACTCTTGAGCCCCCGACGCCGCGCCTGGCCAGGCGGGCAGGTCAGGTCGCTTGCCGGGCCGCCCAGAGCCTTACACGGTAGGCGTCCACGATGCGACCGTCAAAGGTCATCGAGTTTGCTCACGGTCCAATCACCAGAAGGGATTGGGATTTAACCCCACCAGGCATGTTTCGTGCAGCTGGTGATCATCCCCCGACAATTATGATATGCTTGGTGATCGATGGTTGGTGGTCGATGGTTGGTTCCTGCTAGTTGTGGTACCACAACTGTCAGGAACCAACCATCGACCACCAACCATACGGTACCCCCCAAACCAGGAAGCAGGCCATTACCTGGCCATCGCGATAAGGAAGCTGATCCACTTGACGGGGCGGACCAGCCAGATGCCGCCCAGCCGCAGCGGCATCACCTCCTGGTGCGGTACCGCCGATTGGGAGGTCGGCGGTGCCCCGTCGGGTCGCGGGTGAACGTCATGAGGCCAGATGGAAGGGAGAATTACGGGACAATACAAGCCTGCTGGGGCCTGCCGGGGCGGCGACAGAGTACGCACAGGCACACCCCGCACGATGGTGCCAAACCCCCGGGGTCCCCAACCCGCCCGCCCACCTCCATGAACCGGAAGTTCTTCTTCATGATGGCGGCGGGTACCTGCTGGTACCGGATCGCGTGGAGCAGCGAGAAGCCCACGAAGGACTCCACCACCACCTGACCGCACACCTGGTGGCGACGGAGGGTGGAGGGAACCACGGGGGGCGGCACAGACCCCGGGGCATGGGGGATGAGACGAGGCGAGCGGCGAGCGGGAACGAGGGCAAATAAGAGACATGCCCCAGTCCAGGACGGAAGAAAGCGGCTGGGCCCAATTTTTTGTCCGCCCAAGGCACTGTACCTGCAGGTACGGCATGTGTACGGCGCGGTACAGAGTCCACACGTTCCACTTGAGCAGGACGGTGGGGTCCTGCAGCGGCTCCATGTTGCGGGGGATGAGCACCAAGATGTGCGCGCCGTCACGTGTCCTGATCGGGCAACACAGGCAGGTGGGCGAGTCAGCGTGCGAGGAGCAAGCGCAGCCGGTGGGCGGCGAATGCAGACCCACATCGTCATGTTGCCGTATTGATGAGGTGATGCTGCAGTCTCACGGCATCCGAACGAAGCGTGTGGACAGGGTACCACCTGTCGAGTGTGGACATCAGCAGGGGGTGTGCCGTGTGCGGCGGCGCAAGGCGCGGAGCGTCGTGACAGGGCGGGGACAAATAAGCAAGTACCGCGCCGCGGCCGCGGCCGGACTGCCTCAACAGCCAGCAGCGGCCGCACTGCACCCGTCAGTCAACAAACCGAGCCCCGTGAACCGGCCCCGGGCCCGACGTGTGGCTGGACCCTTGTTGGCGGTTGCAACCATGGTTCCAGCCAGCTTCTGTCCCGCAGCTTCCCAGGCGGCTTCCCTCTGCTTCCTGACCGTTACCGCATCCCGCCAGCTCCCTCCACCCACCTCCTGTCCTGTCCAAGTATCCCCATGAACTTCTGGTTGTATAACTACTTGAACATCTCTCCTCGCAGCTGTGTCACCTGCGGCCGGTCAGCAGCCACTTCGGGGTTGGGGAGCGCTAGGGCTCACGGCGAACCTCTCGGTGTGTTTCCTTTTCTGGCGATGAACCAGGGTCCTCCCCCTGGATGGCTGCATGGAAGCCCCGTCACTCAAGTACGGTGTTACGCTGGACAGCGCTACTGCTGCTGTTGAAGATGCTGCTGATGCTGCTGCTGCTGCCGGCGGCGGTTGTAATGGTGGGTTTTATTGAGCTTCATGATTGCGCGGCCTGCATGCTTTATAGGCCGGGACATACCAGCCGGGGTTCAAATGTGGTCGGCCGCCACACACACACACACACACACACACGGCATTTTGCTTGCAGGTGGGTACATTACGATTACAACGCGAGGATCGCACGCACGCACGGCATTGTGGTGTGAGTCTGCGTGGCCAAGGCAGCCGACCCGCACCAGCTGGTAGTATTCCGAGCGCGCCAAAAGCGCGCCAAAAATTGACAGCACTCTTCCGACACCGCAGCCTTCTATTCATTTTAGGGATCGGGCATTGGGTTATTTTTGCACGCATACGGGCAAATTAATGGGAACCGCTCGGTCCCTCGCATGTCACGCACTCCTGTTCTGCCTGCCTAAATAACACACACACACACACGTACATCGCGGGTCAGGACTCTTATACACCATATACACACGTACATCAATGGCAGCCTCCCGGATCCAGCGCTCCAGGGCAGCCAAGCGGCCGCGAGCCTTGGCCACGTCGAACTTGGCGTGGCGCAGGAACATGAGCAGGAAAGGGTCATCGGTCCTGCAATGGGGTGGTTCGCGATAACGCGCACAGACGACTCCACTGTGTAAGGTCGGTCTGTGTGTGGGTACGCCTGTGTGTGCATTGCGTGTCCGTGTGCAGGTGATGGCTGGGGATGCGCGGCGGGGCAACCAGTGCTTTGGTAGCAGTTCACGCAGCCCCTCTGTCGCGGATTCTCTGTGTTCGATTTCGCATTTAATATATTCAATTCAAACCCCTAAGGAATAACTAAACCTGCTGGGGGCCATGGGGGTGCGATTGGTGATTCCATTGGGTGTTGGGGTGTTTGTCAGAGCCGGCTCTGGGTCCTGCGTGGCCCCGCGCGAGCGCGCCAACCGGCGAGGCGACTCGATCGTGCTGCTGATGTGCAAGCCGTCCGTGGGGCCGCATTCTTCACACCTGTGCGGTCGCTCGCTGGGGTGCTCTGCGTAGAACTGATGAAGCGCCTTCAGACCTGGAGGCAACGAGGAGGAACGAGGAGAGGAAAGACGCCGTAACGGCGCAGTAGGCAGATTGCCAGGTTCGTGAAAGTCGGCATTCCGATGCGACGAAGTGCATATTCGTGACCCCAAATGTGGTGCGGTCTACGATTGCATGGAAGTAAGAACAGCGGTACCTTCCTGATTGCCGTAGATAGCTGGGCGCTTTGCGCCCCAAGGCCGCTGTACCACTCACCCGCAGCTTTGGTCTCGGCAGTTTCGTGTAGTTCCCTTGCAGCCCGCTCCACGAGGTCGGGTGGCAGTTCCAGCGTCATTCGGAACGTCGGTTGTAACACCTAACGAGGCGTCACTCGAAATGAACAAACAAAATTTGCACACGTTGAGACAAAGACAAAATTATGGATGGAAATTTTCCGAATTCGATTGAGCAACTTCAGGCCTGAGACGAGTGCGAAAAAAATGCGTCGGTTGGGGATGCAGGCAGCTGTGACAGAGTGTCAGCATCTCAGCAACCAGCTACGCGCAGGCACGGGGATTTGTAACATGAGTACGTGAAAATTTGGCGATGTGATCTATTTATGTTAACATATAACATAATGGTTCGTGCGCAGGCGAGGTTCAGCAATGCCGCATGTTGGTTCCAACGGCAGTTAACGACTTCAGACACGTGGTATTGGTCGCACGGGGTACTGCTCGACCGTGCTTCTGCTACGCTGACGGGTGTTGCGAACCAATTTCTCCACTTGGCCCATTTTGTGCCCAACCCTTGGACACCTCAGCCGCCTCAGCCTGGTGGGGCCTGCCGTCACTTCCCTGCGTGCCGCTAATGGCTTGCCCGCGTTGGTGCGGAGATGGGGCTGGGTGCCTGCGTCTGTGGGAGGGGGCTCGCCTGCTGGTTACCGACTTCACCGACTGCACCACCTGCCGTAGGACCGGTGGGACATTGTCCTTGGGGTGTACCAGGCAGACCGTGCCGTGGGAGCCTGGCAGCATCGACTTCATGAACTTGCGAAACTAGCCTTTCAATTGCGCGGTCCGCGATCTGTGCTGTCCTGTACCAGATCGATCGATCGCCCACGCGCAACCGTAAGGCATCCCCGCCGTATTCTCCAACTGTCAGCCGAGAACGCCTCGGGCAAATAAACACCCAGAATACATGATTTTTCTTCGTGTCACTCAGAATTCGTTCTACTCCGTCAGACGCTGACGAATTCGTTCTGGTATTTCAACCTTGTGCGGGAGCTTGCGTGCGAGAAAATAAAATGTTACATGTTCGGGTCCGTGTCGAATCCGCCCTGCCTGCCTGTGATGGCACACATCACCGTGCCTAATGATGGCCCGGGCCCCCAAGGCACTGGAGCTTCCCTTGGTAACCCTCATGCGTCATGCCCTACTCTGATGCCCTTCACTCCCCATTCCATAAGCGACCCAGGATGGCTCAAGCGAATGTCCGTGCCGGGGCATATCGCGACGTGGGAAGTGGCGCACCCCATGGCCGGGTGGTGAGGCGTGAGCAGGCTGGTGGCATACAGCTCACATGCTCAATCCCCTACAGGAATGGGCCCGGGACGTGTCCTTCAGGGAGGTGGGAATGTAAGGACGTAGGCCTAGGCCTTACAGAGTATAAAATACACCCTAGAAAGCTGGGGCCCAGCAGCATCCGCCAACGTCCGTCCTTGCACATAGCCTTCCGCCTCAAACGCGTAGCGATGTCCGAAGGCCCTTGCGGGCGGACCGGCAAGCCGGAAGCCAAGCTTCTCCACAGTCCCTCGACCGACGTTCTATCCGCCAGAGACTCGAATCAATGTTGTGTGCAGTGAAACGAACTAAACCGGTCCCGCGGCGAGCCGCGCCGTGCCCCCACGAATTGTGCGGGGCAGCTCATCAGACGCGCCCTCGACCTCTCGCAACAGAACGGCAGCAATTACGACGACCAACAGAACAACAACGAAACTCCTCATCCCGCGTACATCCCGGGGCACCGTGCGCCAAACCTGTCCCGCTCGCGATGGCGTTGCGGGCACGGCAATTTCAGGTCTCGCCCGCCAAACGCAGCGTTTGGTTTCCTTTGGGAATTCACAGCGGGTCTTTAACCAGCGTGCCGCACGATAACACCGGCGGAGACACCAACGGCCCGCGCGCGCCGCGGCGGGGCCTCAAAAGCCCCCGCCCTCCTCCTGCCGTGGCATACACCGCGCATGAGAGCCCCACCAAAGTGCTTCCTCCTGACACAGACCCACAGGACCGGCCGGCCCCTCCAACGCAAGCAAAGCACCCAGCAACACGTGCGGACGGGGCTTTGCCGCTGCTCCACCTGGGTTGCACCCGAACGGCCTACATCGCCTTCCGGGCACATAAACAAGATGTGGGACGGCGCCCCGACATGCCGTACACTCGTGCAGCGGCTTAATTTCCCCTCCTCTCTGAGGCTGCGCGGTTGCATTCCCCCCCCGCCGCCGCCCACTCGACAGCAGCGTAGGTACCGATTCGCATTCAACCCATCATACGACAAAGAACTACACTTAGGTCGACATCGGAAACCCTCCAAAAGGTGGTTCCGGAGCAGCGAGACACAACAATGTATCGGCGTCCCGGGAGGGGGCCGTCCGGCACCAGCAGCACTGGCATCGAGACCCTTACCCAGCCCCCGCAGCGCTTATGTCACCGGAGAACACGCATGCCCGCCCTCAAGTACCATTCTCCACAAGGTGAGCTCGACGGCATTTCACGTGAGGCGTCGTACTACATCGGTACGACGACACGGGCACAATCACACGACCGACCGACGCGCGGGTCTCTTACCTAAACACGACCTGCGGGATCTAATCCTGGGGCAGACTCCGCCGTTCGCAAGCCTCGATAACGGGTGGCAGACAGGAGGCCGCCGTACGGTACGGCAACCTCCAGCCTGCGATGGACTGGCCGGGCCATGAAATCCGAGATCTTCGATCACAAACAGACGCCAACACAATGTACTGCGGTGAACCCACGCAACCGCTCCAAAGCCCTCCTGACTCGATTATGGACCCAACACCATTTGAGGACCCGATGTCTTGATGCACCACCACCACCACCACCACCACCATCACCGCCATCACCACCACAACGGCCACCACCATCACCGCCCCGACCAACACCGCCGCCCCGACCAACACCGCCGCCACCAGCACCATCATCGCCACCACCAGCACCAGCACCAGCACCAGCACCAGCACCAACAATGCAGACAAGGAAACCTACTTGGCTTGGTTGACGTTTACCTGGTTGGTTGCCACCAACCCCGGTTTAGGCCCCTTAATAAGCTGCCATGATCCGTAAGTGTATGCCAAGTTTGATTGACGGCCACCATTATCAAAGGAGTTTCAAATATCGATGCAGCACCAAATGCGGAGCAGGCAGAAGTGGGAACAAACATGAAGGGCCCTCGAGGGCCACGATCCTGGGCATGACCTGGCGGCGGCGGGGAATGCGCAGCGCGCTGGGGCCTTTCTCACTGCCGCAGGGCCCGACAATCTCCACGTGCCTGCCGTACAGCGCGACCGGTCGAACCCCCGCTCGATGTTATCACCCGAAGTACGGCAAGCGTGTTTGTCAGCCACACCAAACACCAAAGACTGCGTGTCGCCGCGGGCGTGCATCCAACCTGACAACCAGGCCACAAGCAGCGACCGGCAATGACGTCGCACATGGCCAGGCAGGTTGACGACACCCACCATTATTCAATGACACGCCATGGCATTATTGTGGCGCGCCCGTTTCGCAGCACGTCAGCTCCGTGATCCCCCACCTCCTGCGGGGCGCCCAATCTAGGCATGGGTATGGACCTAAGCTTCCGCTCCCTGGCGTGAACGCGTGCCAAACCCGAACGCATACCTACTATCATATCAACCGCAATGCACTGATATATAGCACCGCACGACAGCACAATCCTTTGGTCGAGAAATCGACCTACCATTGCACGTGTAGCCGGAGATCGGCCTGCCATTGAAGACCCCACACAAACATAAACAAATCTTGCGCGTCGCACTCATACCGTTATCAGTACCATGCCGTACGACACTGTACTGCCCGTACGGCACTGTTGACCAGCTTTCGTAAGCATAACTGACAGGCTACCGAAAAGTATCGCGCCATCCCTTGACCTGACAACCAACCCATGGGGGCGCGATGTGCGCGAGAGGACCCGCCCGCCGCTGTTTAAGCGAGAACTGAGCCGCGAGACGAGGAACCGGTGACGATGACGACACGGCAACCGTCAATTACCCCTAAGTAGCAGTCAGCTCCAAGGTGAGGTCCGTTTTAAATTGCCGCGCGCCAGCGCGACGTTGCATAACTCTCGCCGGTCCAAGCACCCGACGGAGCAGCTGGCGTGTGCGGGTCGTCGTGGCCTGCCCCGCTGTGCATCGAGGGGATTTCGACCCCGAAGGTGGATCCCCATCCCCTGTCGTTGTGATTTGTCCCCAAAGGGACAGCGATAACAGAACTGCGCCGCGATACGAGGAACCGGTGGCTGTGCGTGGCTGTGCGTGGCTGTGCGTTCCGTGTGTTGTGAACGCCCTCACCCCCACCCCTCACCCCCACCCCTCACCCCCAACCTCACCACCTCTATCCTCACCACCTCTACCCTCACCACATGTTGGTGTACACCCAGCTGCGCATCTCCTTGAGCACGGGCGCGATGTGGCGGTTGGCGCTGCAGCCCGGGTCCACCTGCAGCAGGTAGCTCACCGCCTCACCATCCTTGGACCGCAGCAGCCGCCACAGCGCCGCCACCACCAACTCCCGCTGCTGCTGCAGCGCGGCCGCCGCCGCCGAAGAAGAAGAGAAACCGGCTGCGGCAGCGGCAGCTGCTGCGGCGACGGCGGCGGCATCGTCGGCCCCGACTCCGAAAATGTCCCGCGGCACGGCGCCCAAGTCGAACGCGGCGGCGACGTCGACCACACCGGCGGCGCCGCCGGCGGCGCCGTACAGCTCCCGGAGCTCCTCAATGAGCTGTTCGGCGCTCCTGCCGAGCGGCGGGTTGCCGGAGGCGCCCAGGTCGGGGGAGGTGGAGGAGGCAGCGCTGCCGCTGGTGATGCTGTCGGCCACGCCCAGGCCGAGGAGCGCGGCGGTGCTTGGGCAGGAGAGGACGCCGCCGCCGCCGAGCGGGCCCCCCGCGTGGGAGCCCATGATGCTGGAGACGGCCCTGCGCGTCAGGTTTAGGGGGGGAGGGGTGGAGACGAGACACGGGCGCGCCCGTGATGCTTGGCCCGGGAAGGAGATGGGGAAGGAGATGGGGAAGGAGATGGGGAAGGAGATGGGGAAGGAGATGGGGAAGGAGATGGGGAAGGAGATGGGGAAGGAGATGGGGAAGGAGATGGGGAAGGAGATGGGGAAGGAGATGGGGAAGGAGATGGGGAAGGAGATGGGGAAGGAGATGGGAAGGAGATGGGGAAGGAGATGGGGAAGGAGATGGGGAAGGAGATGGGGAAGGAGATGGGGAAGGAGATGGGGAAGGAGATGGGGAAGGAGATGGGGAAGGAGATGGGGAAGGAGATGGGGAAGGAGATGGGGAAGGAGATGGGGAAGGAGATGGGGAAGGAGACGCGAAAAAGCAATCGGTAATGGCGGGCGATACAGATGCAGGCAGGGAGGGGGTTAAAAAACGAAAAACAGCCCGGGCACAAGCAACTGGGAGGGGGTTTTGAAAACTGGTAGGCACTGACATATTCAAACTGCGCAGACGGGGAGAGGGAGCGGTGTCCCGCAGACGCGGTGGACAGCAACAATGGTCCTGGGAGGGGCGCTGATGGTGCGACCTTGGACCCAAGCGGATATTGGGGACGGGAGGTACAGGACATTGGGGTGGCGGGAGGGGGCCGCTGGTGGCGGATTGGCGAGGGTTGGATCTTGGATGCGGGGGGGGGGGCTTGTGAGGCGGCGGCCGTAACGGATGGCGGGCTGGGGCCGACGGACACCCCATCACGCTGTCTGGGCCCGTTAAATCGCCCCGTCGGCACGTAAGGGTCCACACTTGTTGCGGTTACTACAATCAGGAACTTGCGGAACGTCCCCCTGCACACGAACAACCCCCGCCAACCTGCTGCTGGGCCCGCTGCTGCCGGCGCCGTTGGATGCCCTGGGCCCATGCTCCACGAACATCGGATGGCCCTGCGCCGACAAGTGTCGTACATGACCACCGCCGCCGCTGGCCGTCAGGGGGCCGGTCGTCGTCGTGGCGCTCATAAAGGGCGACGTCGGCGCGGGGCAGAGATCGCCGTACCCATAAGATCGTGGGCTGCCGCCGTTGTGCACCAGCCCCCACAGGCCGCTGACGGGGTTGGCGGCCGCAGGCGCCGTAGCGCCGCCGGCGCCGCTGCTGCTGCCGTACGCCAGCGCCAGGACGCTGGGGACGCGCGTGCTGGCGGCGCTGTACTGCAGGTCCACAGACGCCGTCGAAGGAGCGTCGGGGATGAGCAGCTGCTGGAGGTACGACGCCGCGTCGTCGCCGCCGACCGAGGCCGCGCTGTTGAGCATCGCCTGCAGAGGGTGTGGCGGGAGGCGTGCGGGAGGCGGGAGGGGTGCGGGAGGCGGGAGGGGCGTGGGAGGCGGGAGGGATGTGGGAGGCGGGAGGGGCGTGGGAGGCGGGAGGGATGTGGGAGGCGTGTGGGAGGCGGGAGGGGTGCGGGAGGCGGGAGGGGCGTGGGAGGCGGGAGGGGTGCGGGAGGCGGGAGGGGTGCGGGAGGCGGGAGGGGTGCGGGAGGCGGGAGGGATGTGGGAGGCGGGAGGGGTGCGGGAGGCGGGAGGGGCGTGGGAGGCGGGAGGGATGTGGGAGGCGGGAGGCGTGTGGGAGGCGGGAGGGGTGCGGGAGGCGGGAGGGATGTGGGAGGCGGGAGGGGCGTGGGAGGCGGGAGGGGTGCGGGAGGCGGGAGGGATGTGGGAGGCGGGAGGGGTGCGGGAGGCGGGAGGGGTGCGGGAGGCGGGAGGGGTGCGGGAGGCGGCGGGTCGTGCAGCTCTTGGCGGATCGCTGCCGGTTGCGGTTCGCCCGGTCAGGCCCGACCCAGCTCCGAAAGGCTCAAGGCGGGTCAAGAGGACCGCATCGTGACAAGGACATGGGGCCGCCAGCACACTGGGCTGACCCGCGTGTGCCCATGACGACCATGAGCGCGCGCTACCTTCCAACGCCCAACCGAAAACCACCTTTTCAACCGCCAGCCCACCGCCCTCGCCCAGCTCAGCGCTGCACCCCTCCCCTCGCCCAGCCCCCTCCCCGCCACGGCACCGGACACCCGGCGCCTTCCGTACTGCCGTACACCCTTACAACCCCGTACCTGCAGGCGCTCCGCCGCACTGACGTGTCCCTCCGTGAACGACACCGAGCTCCGGCCCCTCTCGAAGTCCGACACAACGGCGCGGCCGGGCAGGCGGCCCCTGGACATATCCGGGACATCCCCCAGCCAGGCGTCCAGGCCATCCTCCGCGTCGCCCGCCCCGCGCGACCCCGGCCCCTGACCGCCGCCCGGCGCCGCGACGTCGCTCTGCACGACGCCGGCCCCGGCGCTGCCGGCGACCCCGGCGGCGACGGCCGACCGGTGGCTGTCGTACAGCGCGTGCTGGAACACGAAATTGCTGGCAGCGGAACGGGATTGGCTCAGTCCGAGCCCGAGTCTGCGTGCTGGCGACTGGGCTGAGCTGTGGGCGTGGCCTTGGGAACAGAGCTGGGTGGAACCGGGGACGACACCGGCGGCGGCCGCTGCCGCTGCCGCTGCAGTTGCCGCGGCCGCCGCTGTCGCGCTGCGACCCCACGACGAGCGGGTGCCCACATCCCCGCTGCCGCCAGCGGCGGTGGCGCCGCCTCCGCCTCCGCCTCCGCCTCCGCCGCTGCTGTCGGAAGCCACGCTCAGCACTCGCTGCGTCTGTGCCGCTGCGGCGATGTCGCGTTGGCGAGGCTGCGCATGGTTTTGAGCTTGGTTGTGGGTGTGAGACTGAAGCTGGGGCGGCGCCGACTGGCCGCCGTGGTACGACAGGGATTGGGGTTGGGTCTGGGAGTGGGGCGCGAAACAGGGCTGCAGCGAGCCGACGGCGGCGTGCGCTGACGCGCGCAGGAAGCGCGCGGCGGCCTTCTCCTGCTGCTGCCGCATTTGCAGCCGTTGCACCGCCTGGCTCACGGCCATGGCGGAGAGCGCGTTCGTAGAGGCGGACCGCTGGTGCCGCTGCTGCTGCAGAGGATCCTGCTGTGGATCCTGCTGTGGATCCTGCGGCGGCGGCGGCTCTTGCGGTTCGAGCGGGTTTTGCGGGCCAAGCGGGTGGTGGTCAGGTGGCTGCAACCCATCCCCATCCATCTGGCGCCTGCACTCGGGCGCCAAAGGGCCACCTCCGCCTCCGCCTCCGCCCCCGCCTCCGCCTCCGCCCCCGCCTCCGCCTCCGCCTCCGCTACTGCCTTCGCCTTCCCCTCCGCCTTCCCCTCCGTCTCTGTTGAGGCTGTCCGAGTCGCATGCGGCGGCGCTTATTTCCTCTCCCCCCGCGGCGGCGACCCCACGGCCGCCGTCGCCGCCGCTGCCCTCGTCCCCGTCCCCCTCGTCCTGGTCGCCGCCGTCGCCGCCGCCGCTACTGCTGCTGGACGGCGAACCGCTGCGCATCATCGGCTGCTGGTGAGGCGGGAAAGGCATCGCCGCCACCGTCGCCGCCGTCGCGTTGAGTGTCGCCTCCAGCACGCGCCGCCGGATGGAGGGCTGGAGGGCGCGAGGGGCCGGCCGCAGCGGGTGTACCTCCGGCGGTGGCCTCCTGACCGGGGCATCCGACACGGCCATATGGGCGGCCGACGGAGGGCCGGCGGCCAAGCTAAAAGGCGCTGGGGAAGGGGCTGTGCCGTCTTGCTCGTGGTGCTGCTGGGGTTCGGGTTCAAGGACAGCTGGCACTGGCAGGTCAGCCTCGGGGCAGAGGACGGTCTCCGGTTGCGGGCTCGGCTGGGGATCCTCCTCCGGGTGTGGGTGCCGCAGAATGGCGGCCGTGATTGCGGCCGCGAGGGCAGAGGGCGTGGGGGCGGTGGGAGCGGGGCCCGACAGCAGGCGGACGGCGTGCACGGCCGTACGGTCCGCGGCCACGGCGACCTGCGGCGCGGGTCCGGATCGGACACCGCGGACGTTGGTGGGGGTCCTGGAGGCGGCTGCTGCGGCGTCGCTTACGGGCGCCTCGAAGGACTGGCGCGAGGAGCCCGCGGATGTGACGGACTGGCGCCCGGAGTAGCTCCGGCTTGCGGCCAGCGACACCTCGAGCGGCAGGGCGATGTGCCCTGTTTCGTGTAGAAATGATTGCCTCGAGTTTGTAGATGACGAGGCCGCGGCATTTGCGTCGGAAGACATTCTCCGCGCCGCAACGCACTCGGAGTCCGAGATGTCCGAGTCCGGACGAAGGCATTCCAGGTTAGCGCAAAGGACATGTTGGCTATGGCTGCCCCTTGGAGTAACTGGGCCCTCTGTGAGCCCCGTGCGACTGCTGCGTGGTGACCCTGCCTCAGTTGAGAGGCCAGCGCGAAGGCTCCTCAACAAACCGCGGATCGCGCCACCGCGGCTGGAGCTCGAGGAGTTTCCATCATTACCAACTGAGCCCCCTGATGCAATACCGCTTGCCGCCTTCTGACGGGTGGCCGATGGTGCCATAACAGGGCAAACCTAAACTTCATCCGACGCCTAGATGAAAAGTTGAAGCCACAAAGGATGCTTTCGGATGGACATATCCAGGGAAACCCTCATAGGTCTCACAGGTTAACTGTCTGGTCGCGAAAAGTCCGTAACCGTACTCATCATCCGGTCGCTTTTTCAAGCCGAAGTAATCTTAAGTGTTAAACGTGCTTGACGTATGCATCAGCAGATTACACCTAGTAACTTTTCATAACGGACGTGGACTAAAAACTTGTGTGCCGTACATACTTCGTCATTATCTCACTTGGTCCCATACATGGCTTGCCTTCTAATCTAGAATCGTAGGAATCTGTAAGGGTGCAACATGTTGGCCGCACCGAAAGCGGCAGCCTGGGGCCGGCGTCATGACTCTGTGCCAGCCTTGGAAGGCCGATTAAGGTCTCTGCGCTGCAAAACATGCATAATTCTTCACGGTATGCCTATGGGTCGAACTGCGGCCGCGACCGCATGCAACAAACCAAATGCTAGTTTTGTAGCCGGGCTCTTTCCTAGATCTGACTGAGCAGATCTAATTACTCATGTAAAATTAAAATGTATTGATTATTGAACGGCTGAGATCGCGATGTACTGAAGGCACTCCTGCAGTCGTCAGCGGCGGCGCGATGTTTCTATCTGGCTGGGCTTCAAGCTCTCTACCACTGCAGCTGCAGTCATGATTGTGTTTGCGCAGCTCAGCATTTTCGGACGGCCAAGTACATATCCGCACTTTGTCGCGCGATCGCCGTACAGTTCTCCTCCGGCCCCTCCCAACCAGCAATGCCCATGATCTTTTCTTCCCCCGCGCCCCTCTCCCCCTCTTCCCCTCACAGCGCCAAATCTGCCATGGAGCTTGACGGCAGGGCCCGCTCTGCTGTCCACGCCTGTTGACTGCCGCCACACTCCCCGACGGAGCCGTTCGCCCCTCACCGCGACCGCCACGGGTGAGACGGTGCGCCACATCACCTCTCTTGCGCGGGCGGTGCGGATGATGTAGGCGCGGCTGCGCGGGGATGGCCATGCGCTGAAGGGGTCCCTGCGCGACGGGCAGCTCCTGAGGCTGGGCATCGCAGCCCAGCCATCATTCAGAGGACGACTCGCTGTCTTGTCTTTTCCTTACGCTTTGCATCGCCATACACAGCCTTTGCTCCACGTGCCGAGAGCCACGGAGTCGGCGCCTTGAGACATCGCGAGTCAGGGCAACCCACCGCCTGTGTACCTCGTCAGTCCATTGTAGATGGTTGATCCACCGACTCCACTCTGCAACTCCTCCGCTGACCACCCTGACCCCAGGCACAGGCCAGGATGTCCGCACAGCCGATTACACCGAGGCGGAGCGGGACGCCCAGGACGCGGAGCAGGACGCCGAGGAGGACGCGGCCCAGATGGTGGCGGCGGCCCAGGAGGTGGACGACGAGGCGGCGGCGAGGGATGCGGCGGCCATGCCCGCGGAGACTGACGCTGCGGCGACTGCGGGGCAGGAGCTGGTTTCGGAGGAGGTGGAGCAGGAGGTGGAGCAAGTCATTGAGGTGGGGAGTGCCGCCGGCATGTGTGGGTCTCTGAGCCCGGAGCTGCACAGGGCCGGGCCTGGTGATGGGATCCCCGAAGTGGTGGGATCCCCGAAGTGGTGGGATCTGCAGAGGAGCGCACGCCCGTGATGAGAGACTGAGCTTACGGGATTGTTCAGATTGCCATGAGTGCCAGAGGATAGAGCAGGTGGAGAATCAGCCACGTTCATAAACTGGTCGGTGGTGGGCCCTTTTTGGGTGAGGCAATGTCCGCTTGTCCCGCAGTTGGAGGAGATGATGCATGCGCGCAAGGGGGCGTGTCTGAACCGAACCCGGTGCGGTGCAGCGCGGGGCGGTGCGGGATGGTGTGCGTCACTTCATTCGATTTGGGTTTTGTTATGGACGCAAGGAGGCAAGGGTCAAGGAACCACACATCGACGGGGAATTCAGCGGCCAAACTAAAAACCGGCATGTCCTGGGCGGATGCGGGCGGCTGAGTCGGGGACTTGGAATAAGAGCCCGGGGGACACCGGCTGTCCTGGGTGTCTTGGCTGTCCCCGGTGTCTAGGTTGCACACCACCAACCTGCCGGGAGGGCAGCAGCAGCCGGTCCGGGTACCCGCGGTCGCCTTGCCCTACTCCCATGCCGCCCCCGCTCTTGTCTGTCTTCTCGGGCTGCACCCCGTTGGTGCTTTTGCGGGCCATCAGTCCCCGCTATCGGCGCCCCCAGAGCGGGCTATGGCGTCTGCGGGTTGTCTCACACGGGGTCGTCACAACCCGGTGTGTCACGCGGGTCTTCGGGACCGGGGCCGGGGGAGGGGGCGGGGGCGGGGCGGAGTTGAGGGCTCCTACGGGGATGGCGTGCGGAGGTGGTCCTGGCTGTGGCCGTGACTTGATCCCCCGCGCCCCGGGGCCCCGGATCGCCTCTCGAACACTTCCTCCCAGCTGCTCCCCGCCATTCCCTACCGCCTAATACTAATCATCCTCGAACCTACCAAAAGTCACTTATCCTTGCATCTGCCGATCAGCCTCACCCACCCCCTGACTGCCGTCCTATATCAATTTCCTATACCCCCCGACTGCCTTGTCCCCCGCAGCCCCTCACGTTCCAGTCGGCGCTGTCCCGCTCGCAAGCTTTCCTCACCACCACCTTGCCGGGCAAGCTGCTGCTGGGCGGCCTGGCGGCCGCCTTCCTGGGCTCCCTGGCCCTGGCCACCTACCGCGCCTGGCAGAAGGCCAACACGGCCCAGGCCAAGCGCATCCGCCAGATCGACCGCAACCGGGACCTGGTGGAGGGCATCAACAAGTACCTGCTGGCGGGCAACAGGGCGGGGCTCACGGCGGGCGTGCTCGGGGTGGGTGGCCCGCTCTGGTGTAGGAGCGCCAACGGGGGCTGTTGGATGAGGATTTCCATGGCCGTACTGACTGTGCTGACTGCCAGAGCAAGATACCGGCGGAGACATCGACAGTGTTTACTGCCAACAGGGTCTCTTGCATGGGACTCGGATGCGGGGCTGGCTGGTGCGGGATGCTGCCCAGCGCCCACCACCACCACCACCACCACCACCACCACCATCACCACCACTGGCGCTCCCAAAGCGCTGTGCGCTGTGCAGGTGGAGGGTGTTGTGTTCGGGCGGCAGCGGCCTGGGGCGTGGCGGTTGTAACAGTAACGGTTACAGTTGATTCCGGTGGAGAGCGTGGCATAGAGGGCCGTTTCGTTTCGCCAGCTTGCCTCTCTGTTCCCCGCCCACCTCTGTGTGGCCCTCCCTCCCACGGCCCCGCCCGCGCTGCCCCGCCCGCCCGCCTTCTTGTGACCCTCCCTCCCTCAGAAGCTGCAGCGCGCCTCGGGGTTCAGCCCGGTGGAGGTCTTCCGCAAGTACCTCTGGTACCTGTTGCGGGAGCGCAAGTTCGACCAGGGGGCGGTGGAGGACCTCATCGCGCTCAAGGTGGGGAGGCGAGGGGCTGCCTGGGGGGTTGCCGGGTCGGGGGTTGCCGGGTCGGGATCGGGGGTTGCCGGGTCGGGGGTTGCCGGGTCGGGGGTTGCCGGGTCGGGGGTTGCCGGGTCGGGGGTGTCGGGTCGGGGGTGTCGGGTCGGGGGTGTCGGGTCGGGGGTGTCGGGTTAGGAGGGGGGATGCGAGGGCGATGGGCGATGGGGAGGCCAGCGGTGGAAGGGCGCGGGTGCAACCCCTCGGGGGATCAAGACCGGCGATCAGTGGGCTGGTCGTTGAGCGGTGTGATCCGGTTGTTGTTGGGGAGGTGGACGTCACCCGACCCCATCCAGCGGGGTTGTGTGTACTCGCAACACTCTCGCCCCTCGCCTCCGCTTTCCAAACCCTCCTCCCCCCTTTGCCGATGTTCGCAGAACGGTCTGGGGCTAACGGACGAAGACGTGGGGGAGGCGCTGCGCGAGCGCGCAACCCGTATCTACGACAAGTACGGCACTCTGATGCTGAACACGGAGGGCCTCACGCTCTCGGGCGCGCAGCGGAAAGCGACTTGTACGGCGTTGTTCCGGAAGGTACGAGGTCGGCCAGGGGGCCGGCCGCTCGCCGTGCGTGTGGGTCAGAGGCGCTGGGATGCGACATGCAAGCAGGGGGTGTACAGCAGCACACGGAGGTTTCCACCAGGCGCAGGAAAACCCCGTGATGTTTGGCAATGTGCCTCTTTGCACGGCAGCAAGGGCGGATGGATGGCGCGCGGGTTACCGTGTTGACGAGAGGATGAACCGTCCAGGGGAGCTGGGAGGGAGGTGGATGCTTCGAACCGTCCAGGGGAGCTGGGAGGGAGGTGGATGCTTCGAACCGTCCAGGGGAGCTGGGAGGGAGGTGGATGCTTCGAACCGTCCAGGGGAGCTGGGAGGGAGGTGGATGGTTCGAACCGTCCAGGGGAGCTGGGAGGGAGGTGGATGGTTCGAACCGTCCAGGGGAGCTGGGAGGGAGGTGGATGCTTCGAACCGTCCAGGGGAGCTGGGAGGGAGGTGGACGGTTCGAGGGTGTGTCTCGCGCTGCCGCGTCCGTCGTCTCGTGAGGGCATACGGTGGGTGGCGAGCAGACAACGACCTGAAAAGCTTGCAAGCCAGGAGACAAATGACATCCCGTGGGAACTGGGTTATGGTTAGGGTGCGTGCATGCGTGTAACTGGGTTAGGGTACGTGTAACTGGGTTAGGGTGCGTGTATGCGTGCACGTGTGTTTTACGATGGTGGTGTGTGTTTAGAGAAGAGACCCGCCCGACCCAAACCAAGGACCAAAATACGTCCCATAATAACCTGCAAATGAACAAACATTGATGGTGTGTGTGTGGGTGGCTCCGGAACCTCGCAGGTGCTCTACTTGGCGGAATGTGAGCGGCTGGTGGGAGCAGCGGCCAACGAGCCGGGCGGCAGTGGCGCGGGCAGCGTGGCGGATATCGGGAAGGTGAGTCGGCGCGGATGTGCGGCAGCTGGGCTGGGCTGGGCTGGGTGGGCTGGCTGGGTAGCAGAGGTAGCCGTGCCGTGGACGCCCAAGGGGGTCGGCGGGCGTCGGCATTCACCGCCTGGGGCCACGAGGGTACCCCGAGGGAGTCTGTGTGGTGGAGGACAGCAACGACTTCGCGCGGCTCGCTGCAAGCGGAGAACTTGGATCCGGTTGTGACAGCACCTGGCTGTTCACCTACCAGCTGTTATGGAGGTGCGGTCAGCCGCAGCTTCACCGGGCTTGGGCCTGGACGCGCTCCTTAACGTGTCGGTGGGGCAACCCGACCGGTGGGGCTGCCCGGCGCACCTGTGGGCAAACCGGCTGCCGGCTGCACCTCGGCATCTGAGCGCTTGGGCGCTGCGCTGTGTGGGTTTCACCTTGAGGAGATGTTGTTTTAGTACCGCATCCTGACTGCGGCGGCCCCCGCCTTTTCCTTGTCGCGGTGGCTGTACGATCTTCACAGATCTTCGGAGCGACCGTGGAGGACATGGAGCGGCTCCGGATTAAGAATCTGTACGAGGCGGAACTGGATCTGGAGGGCATGATGGCGGATTCCACGGACGAGCAGGAAGACGCGGCGCCGCAGGCGGATACGGGGTCGGGGCCGGCCAAGAAGTGAATGGCGCTGGCACCCAGCCCGTAGCTGTTGTGTTTTGGGAGACGGATGCCGGGACACCGCTGGTGTGCGGCCGGGGATCGGTGCTGCGGTCTCTTGCCTAGTTTTGGGTCCCGTCGGGGCGAGGCCTGGTAGTGGTGTCCCCACCCACCAGCCAGAAGGGCTTGGGGTCCAGGGGGTTGGGGGTCTAGGGGGTTGGGGGCTTGGGGGTTGGGGGCTTGGGTTTGGGTGTGGGGCTTGGGTTTGAAGCGACGAGTCCTTGTCCCGTCGCCAGGCAGAAGGGACTGGGGTTGGGGTATGGGCGTACGGTGTGCTTTCGGCGACGAGGAGGGTCAGGAGACCCTAGCTTTGGTATCGGAAGGCGGTGTCCCTCCACCATCGGAGTTCGGGGAAGAAGGGGGCGTGGTGCGCCCGGACCGATCCTGGCCGACGGGGCACGGACCCGTGGGTCGCTGAGTGTCGACTGTCGAGGTGTGTCCTCCGCACCCTACGTTGGGAGGTGGTGCGCTGCACCTGCGCGCTGCGGCCCATGCAGTTACGGCGTCCGCTCCTGTCCTGGAGTCGATGTCCGCCACATGTTGTTTTGGCGCGGCCATGGTAGCGTGCCTTCGTCTAGGTGGTCGAGGGCTGTGCTGGCGGCGGCCAGTGGCCGCCCCGGTCAACGCCTGGGAAGCGGTCGCGGCCCGGGTGACCCGGCAGTGCACGAGGCCAAGAAGGAGCTGAACGGGCGCGGTCGGCAGGCAAACACGGGAAGAGAGCTGCGAATCCTGCTCTGTGCGGACTCCTTTTAATGACTCAATACCAAGGGTTCGGACGGCCCACGACCTTACTGTATGTGCCTTCTCTGGGCGGGTAGTGCATGCCGGGGAAGCAGACGGGGCCGTCGGTGAGTTACGTAGCGCTGGTGGTGGAGGTGGTGGTGGGCGGGGGGAGGGAGAGATAGATGTGCGATGGTGGCGTCGGACGCCGGCACCTGTCCACCCACCCGCCCACCGACGGAGGGAAGTGCCCGTCCGGGTTCGCAGCAGGGTCGGGTTCCCTCGGGCCCAGCTAGACGGCTGCTCAGCTGAGTCGATAATGACTTGGGAGTTAACATGGGTGGGGGGGTGGAGACCGGGTGGGTCGGGTGGGTCGGAGGAAGTGGACCCGCGTCGGGCCAGAAGCAGTCGTTTGCCGTTTTTTCGTTTTCGGGCGCTGGGATGGAGCATCAGGGAGGGTCGGGCCACTGGCGACTGCCTTTTATGGTTTCCTCGTTCGCGGAATGGACACAAAACGTTGTGTGCGGTGGGGACGAGGGTGTCAGGAGATAGCGGCGGAGAAACAGGCGCGTGCGCGGGTGAGATGGATGCTACGCGGCGGCGTGGAGGGTCGGGTGTCAGGGAGGGTCCGGGTGGATGACTCATCGCTATGACGCTTCATTCACTCATTCGTCGTGGGGTTCAGGGCGGTTAGGGCGTTCGCAGGGAGTGAGTGAGAGACGTCGGAGAGGAGCGCATGTGAACTTCAAGTCGCTCAGAGCAGCGTGCTCTTTGGCCGAGGGGTCAAGCGACGCGGGTGAATTTGCACGGCTTGGATGGGTTGTGGGTGATGAACGTACACAAATGCCTTGGGCCATTCGCTTGGATCTCGTGCCGGTAGTTAGTAGTACCCGTCGGTATTTGTTAGGGCTGCTTGCGGATTGGAGGAGGTTAACCAGATCGCGACCTCAACAGGAATCATGGCTACGAGGACACATATCTAGAAGGCGCCACACACTGTACGGCCCCACTTTCCCGCAGCCGGTGCAGTCCCAGGAGTAAATTGAGTCATAATCAGCGCTCGTCAGGGCTTCAGGGGGCTTTCGGTTTTGGCGCGCTTTGCAGAATTCTGCTGGCATTAATGTCGACTGGATTAATGCCAGCCGACATACCTGCTGGTTCGGCCGCGTTCTTTCTTTCTGGTCTTTTTCCCGCCCTCCCTCCATCTGACAGCATTCGGGGGAGAGGGCCGGCGCCCGGCGGTCGTGGTGTGGACGGGCTTCGCCGCCTGCCTGACGGAGCAGGGCCATGTGGTGCCTCGTGGCGGGAAGGGGAGTACCGGAGCCCGAGCTTGGAAGCGCGGAGGGCTCCGGAAAGGTTGGGAGTCATCGGCAGGGTGGCGAGAGCAGAGGCCGGCCGCTCGGGGCGGACAGCATCCCAGGCCCGGGGCCGTCGAACCCATATCCCACATGGCGCCTCTCCCGACCAGACGAGGCGTTTGAGGGTGTACGAGGACGGAACGGTGACTAGTGTCGTCGGGGTGTAGTGCTAAGTCACCGGGCAATTGCTCGTAGTTCCTGGATGGGTACCTCGACGTTACGTATAACGACTTCACCATCCGCACCCGCGGCATTCACCCGCCCAGGCAAGCAAGTGGGTTGTAGCTCAGGGTATCGACCCAAAGGTGGGGGGCCCTCGGCCTCGGAACTAAACGATGCGTCCTACCTGGCCCGGCATCGCCCTGGAGCTGTGCTGCGATCCTGCTCCGGGCTTCTACGGGCTGCCACCAACGAAAGGCAGGGCGACAAAAGAAATGCGCTGGTACCCGGCCAGGGGTGAACCGTCAGAGCGAAATGCAACAGTCCAGTGCATAGCCATATCGGTTATTTTTGGGCGGGGCCCCAGCGCGAAGCGCGTTCGGGGGGCCCCGCCCCCTAGGATTGCCCATGTCCGTGTGTCCGGTAACGGCAAAACGCTCATTATCCGCTAAACTAATTCGCTATGTTTGTCATATTAATTGTCCTCTATTGCAAGGTAACTTTGGTTTGGCTGAAAAAAATTCTTTGCGCACAAACGGTCAAAGTAAAGCTCCGCGGTCTCCATGGACCCGAGTCAACATCCACCCAACGCCTCTCGCGCTCATATTTGTTTCAACGGGTGCCGCGTGATGAATACTTGGATTAAGGATGGGCGGCGCGTGCTAAATTGAACTTCCATAGTGTTCTGATGTTCAAACATCAGAACGCCACCAACATCAAGATTTGCCTTTCTGTCTTGCCAGATGAATACAATTCAACAATATGTATTGAATCAAAGTTTCAAGATGCAAAGGGATAGCATACCGAGTACCAACGAGTTCTCCAGTTCCGATGGCCGAAGTCCGGGTCTCACCGCGGCTTTTTCGCACCCTGTTTTTGCCTTATATTTGCTATGTAACTATTGATGGCAAACGTTTAGAGGTTCACGTCTGCTGCGGGCGTGCAACTGATGGGACGGACCAACCAACTACAGTTTCACGGCAAAACAAGAATGCTTCCAGCTTGCTTTTTGATATCTGCTTGACAGACGGATGTGGTAGTGCAGAGGCGTCTAATAATGCAGTTGCGGTGACCGCCGTTGGCGGCGCGTACTGCAGGTTGGTTTCGGGGCTACCCTGCCTGCTCAATCTATGCACAGCGATCCACCTTCAACATCAACGACACCCTCAATGGCACCCTTTCACACTCTCACACTCTTGCGCGGTAACAGAGTTTCCGTTGTAAAGCAAGCGGCCCTTACGGATTGTAGGGGGCCCCGCCCTTTTTCCGGCTTCAAGGAAGCCGACCCCCTACTTGTCAAACCAAAGCTAACGTTTTGGTGTTTGCGTGGTCGGCCAGCACTCAAGGCCATTTCTCAGTGCCGCGGTACGTTTCGGTGCAGTCAAGCAGCCTTCCTGAATGACTGCGGCGTGGTACTAATGTGTTTATTGGCCAACACAAACTCGAAACCTTCATGGCCAACACAAACTCGAAACCTTCATATCAACAAAGTTGAATTTCAAGCAAGTAATGACAGAGCATGCAAACCCTCTGATGCAAACTGCGTCCACACCGCCGTACAGTACTTTTGATTCGCGGGAAAATGGAATTCATTCCTGCTAACGTAATCTATTATCGTTTGACCAACATACTAGGTATAAACAAGCTCGCTGACGCCCGCGCGGTCTTGACCTAACCTTTTCGGAAGTCGGCCCCACGGGTCGTCCTTTGGCTTTTCATTCTGGGCGCTCCAAACCATGCTCGAACAGTTACCGGAGGGTCTCTTAGGTCGCGTCCTTACAGAAGCAGGCAGCGGCGCCGCAGGCGCCCACGCGGCGTGTCAAGCGCTGCGAACCGCTTGGCGGTCAGCCATCCTGCAACAGGACGGCGCCTGCCGCCACACGGTCGCCACCTTCGGCCAGGCGGCGCCGCTGATGCTGTACTGTCGCCGCAACATCCTTACGACGGTCATCACTCTGACATTGAAGGAAGAGAGCGAGGAGGAGGAGGAGAAGAAGAAGGAGGTCCGCACCGGGGATGACTTGGCCCTGGGCCTGCTGGTAGCGCTGGAGGCGGCCGTGGGCGCCGCCAGCTGCCCCTACTCCCCGGCAGGTGCTGCAGCACCTGCTGAGCCGGGGCGCGCAGGTGACGCACGCCGCGCTGTACGCGGCAGCCTTCCACGGCCATCTCAGCGTCGTACAGGACCTGCTGGCAGCGGTGGCGGCCAGCGGCGGCGATGCGCGCGAGGAGCTCCCTGCGGACGACACTCACTTGAAAGCACTTATCATCGCGTCCCTGCAAGGCAACGAGCACAGGGACAGCACCCGGGTAACCCCTATCGTGGAGGCGGCCATGGAGATGCGGACGCGCAGCGGCGAGGTCCTGGACGTCGACATCGCCGCGTCCTGCGCGCTGCTGGGCGCCGTGGGGTACGGCGCCGTGGAGCTGGTGCGGGGCCTTATGGCGTCGTGCCGGGGCTCACCGTCGTACACGCGGATTCTCCAGCTGCCCCTGTTTCTGGCGTCGGCTCTGTAAGTGGCCATCCCACCGGGCCGGAGAGTGGCTCAGCGACAGCGCACCGGCCCCACACCGACAGCATGCCGCAGGGGTCCCACACTCTTAGCCGTCGTGCATGCCGCTGCGGCGGTGACGGACGGCCGTTGAGGGATTCGCCCTTTCTGTGCTTCTCTTTGCGTCCGTGAGTGTGTTCTCGGCCGGCAAGGCAGGCGTGCGTGACATTGGTGTAGCCAAACCCAGAAAATGCCCGTGCCCTGAGTTTGTATGGTCCTTCCCTCCCTCCCTGGGGTGCGGTATTTTGGTGTCAGGTTCAAGGAGCACCTGGTGGATATGCTGCTGTTCGAAGGGGCCAATGCGGCCGACGGCCGGTCCCAAGCCCTACTGCCAGCCTCCAAACGCGGCGCTGTCTCGATCGTGAGGCGGCTGCTGGCGGCCGGGGCGGACCCGCGGGCAGCGGACATGGCCCTGGTCTACGCGGCCGAGATGGGGCGCCTAGAGGTGGTGCGGCTGCTGATCGCGGCGGGCGCAGATGTGCGCTGCCGCGACGGCCAGGCCTTCACGGCGGCGGCCCAGAACGACCACCTGGAGGTGCTCACCGCGCTGATGGCAGTGGCCAAGCCGCGGGACGTGTGCGGCGCTGCGCTGGTCGCTGCCGCGTCCAAAGGCCGGCTGGACGCAGTGCGGCTGATCCTGCGCTGCTGCGCGGATGTGCCCCCGACCAGCAAGGACCAAGCCCTGCAGGAGGCGGTCCAGGGCGGGCATTCCCAGGCGGCCAGGGCCCTATCGGACGCGGGCGGCTTCGCGGATTTCAAGTACATCCCGTCGCCGCGCTCGGTGGGGCCTTTCGTGACGTGGCTGTCGCGAGTGCACCCGTGGCTGATGTTTGTATTCGCCTCGGCGTCCATATCTTATGCGCTCATTGCCTCCATCATGGGGGGCGCGAACTGGCGTCGCATCGCGTTCTTCGCCGTTTGCCTTGTGGGTGATCTGATAGGTGCATGTGAGTGCGTGCGCAAGGTGTTGTCGGCGCTGCGAGTACGGCAGCGCGGCTAGCTGATGACCTGTGCGTACGGACGCTGCTTGGGTGGTAGCTGGTGACTGGTCATGGGCCGTGGGTTCCAGTCCCCTAAGCATGGTTGAGGGATTCAGTCCCCTAGATACAAGACCAAGGGTACGTTACAGGGTAACGGTTACATTACATGAAGGGTAGTGGAGCCGACTCGCTTAGCTGACACGAGGGGGGATAGATTGAGGCGCGGATTGGGGATGGACGTCCTTCGGGATCCTGCTGGCGTAATGTTTTGTAGCACTGGACACATGGCGCAACTTTGGAGTTTCTCATCCAGGAAATGTTAAAGGGCGCAGGAGAGGGGATTGCAGTCGGTATGGTGGCAGGCACGGTGCGTATTGCCTCGTCAGTTGTCGGTGGTTGAGGTCGTGCGAACTGCAGAGAGGGCTTCATAATTCTCGCGCTGAGACGGAAAACGATTTGGAGTTTGCAGCTGCCGTTCCCGCAGCCGGTGCAGTCCCAAAAGCAAATTGAGTCAACGAGCACTCGCCAGGGCTTTAAGGGGGCTTTCGATTTTGGCGCGGTTTGCAGAATGCCAGCCGACAAACCTGCTGGTTTGGCCGCATTCTTGCTTTCTGGTGTTTTTTCCCTCCCTCCGTCCCTCCCTCTGACGGTATCCGGTGAGAGGGCCGACGGTCGTGGCGTGGACGGGCTTTACCGCCTGCCTGACGGAGCAGGGCCGTGTGTCTCGTAGCGGGAAGGGGAGTACCGGAGCCCGAGCTTGGCAGCGCGGAGGGCCCCGGAGGTTGGGTTGGGAGTCATCGGCAGGGTGGCGGGCTTGACGGGGGGAGAGCAGAGGCCGGCCGCTTGGGGCGGACGGTATCCCAGGCCCGGGGCCGTAGAATCCCCATCCCACATGGCGTCTCTCTCGGCCGGACGAGGCGTTTGAGAGTGCACGCGGACGTAACAACCAGATATCACGCAGGCCCATGATGGTGGCTCGCGAGCCCCCGTCGCCTTCCAAGACTACGAGCCACCGCCGGAGACGTGAGTTAACCTTGGTTGGGGTGGTGGTTCGCTAGTAGGGGCGCCCGGGTGGCTAACTCCCCCTGCGCGAGCTTTATCCCTGGTTAAGGTACAAGGTTGGTTCTCAGGAACGGGTGGTTCCCCGGTTGCGTGGGTGCATTCGGTGCACTTGTGGAACCTGTCCGCGTGTCCGGTGGAGCGATTTCGTTAATGCAATGTATGGTGAGGTTGGGTTTGGCTGTCACCGATGACCCTAGCGGGGTCCGCTGTACCGTAACACCCTTAATAATGGGAACACACACTTTGAGAATGCACGGAACACAACCATAGGCGTCGTCCCATCCCTGCCTGGTGCGATTCGTTTCAGGAAAGGCAAGCCTGGCCAGTTCATTATGTTCATAATCCAACGGGTCGGATATGCGTGTGCGTGGGGGACGAGTGCTAGGGCTGTTAGCGTTGCCTTAAACCATGGCCAGTCGTGAGGCGCTGATGGCTTCGCAGAGGGTACGGGTGTTGGCGGTGACGTGTCGCCTAGAGCAGAGAGTTGCCGAGGGGTCAAGCAAAGTGGAGGGCGCGGGTGAATTTGCACGACCAGGGCGGTTTCCTTCGGTGCGGGTGGGCGATGAAAACACCTTGACACCTGGAAGGGAAGACCCAGAAGCCAGGGGCCATTCACACGGGTCTGGAGGTACAACGTCCTTGGGGTTGCTTGCGGGGGAAAGGGGGGTCGTCCACCGACAGGTCGCCGTCCCTGAACGCCCTCCTTGTGCTAGCGCGGAGAACACGATAAGACTGGTCTGAACTCTGTAGGGCACAACACAAACACACGGCCCCACCCCGCGCAGACCCCATTAGCACAAACAGTGCGCGACGCCTCCACGCGCGCTGCATGTTCTGCCCGCCGATGTGCGTCGATGCTGTGGGAGCACACCTCCGCGTCACCGTGCACAAACTGGGAAGCGCCCTACACAAAAGAAAGGTTGAGAGAACCATTGCTTGCCGTGGCATCTGTTGGTGGGCAGTCCTGGGTTAGTTGCACTTGCTCTTCTACAGTTCACTCGCCCGCAGCTATGTGTAGAGCCATACCACTGTTCACCCCTATGGCTGGGTGCATCTTATGCAAGGGCCTGTTGTCGTACGAGCGTATACAAGTGCACGAACGCAAGCGGTGAAACGCTGCTCGTGCGTCCCGGAGCTCATCCGTCGTCGCCCGATGGATTAAGCAGACGAAACACACATGTCTACTGGCACTCCCAGACAGCCGAACACCGGTGGTGCCAACCCTGCACGTTCCTATCAATCGTTCATTACTGTCAGTGATGTGTAGTCAACAGCTGTGCGATGGGCCGCAGCAACAGTATGCGCGAAAGACCATGCACCCCACGGCCTAGGTCTATTTGTCTGCTGTCATGTATCGCGTGTGTGTATCAAAGATGAGCATGCCGATATTATTTCGAGTACATGAACTAATTGCTTCTTTGAGCCGAGTTAAAATGAATTGTACGGACTCGCAAAAGGCCCAATGGGCCGACGCAAACCGCTTTCAGGGCGCTCTGTTCCACCAATCGACCCTCTCTTAGGCGCGTCGATCGGTGTCCGAAAGACCGCAAAGATGCCGTCCAACAAGACGTTTAAGATTAAGCAGAAGCTGGCGAAGAAGGCCAAGCAGAACCGGCCTATTCCCCACTGGATTCGCTTCCGCACGGACAACACCATCCGCTACAACGCCAAGAGGCGGCACTGGCGCCGGACCAAGCTGGGCCTGTAAACTTGTGGCTTTGCTGACCCAGCTCGCGATGATGAGGGCGGCCTTTTGTGTGGAGGAAGGATTGTAAGGCCATAAGGAATCGCTGTCGTCTCTTTTCTCCGCTTCTGTCCTCTTAATTGCACATCGCACCAGACTCAGTAATTCTCAGCGACTGGTGACGGCTGTGGCGGCTTGCGTAAGAATTAACAGCACCAGAAAGATGGTAGTAGAGCAGATGGAACCTCGTTTTGTCAGTGCTTTATGCTTCTTTCACGGGGAGCAGCTGCAGTCCTGTTGAGACTTGACTCGCCATGTCCCATTGAGTACAAGGCCGATTTCCGCATAGCCATCAGCAGGACACAACGTGAATGGGTGAGTGGTGCGGGGTAGAAGATAACGCGGGTAGGGTCCTTTTCGGGGAAACGTGTCATCACTAGGCGCATACTTGCGTGTACGCTACCTGCATACCAGGGACAGCGCGCCACCCGTGGCAGCGGCCGCATTCATCACGATACGTTCCTCTTGCAAGGGGATGCTGGGTTTCAGCACTAGTGGGCCAACACCTTAGGGGCAGGAAGCACACGGCATCTCACGGCGGGTCCGTTGACCATGCGTTAGGTGGACGTCAGGGACGGCGGTCCGCACAGGGTTCCTGCAACCCCGCTGGAGCAGACTAGACCAAGAGCGGATGGGCAGGACGGAGCGCGGAAAGCTGCCAACAGTTAAACGCCGCATATGGAGCCGCAGTGAAGGTTGCAACGGCGCAGCCAGCACGACATCCGCAGCGGCACCAAAGGTTGCAACGGCACAGGCAGCACGACATCACAGCGGTGGACGTTGCCCATCGCCTCCCGTGACAGCAGCCTCCCGAACGGCAGTCGCATGCGCATTCTTGACCATAGCAGGGGGTGCGGGGGGGCATCTTTGTGACCGCATGTGGGGTTGCGACGCCGTTAAGAGACCGTTTCTCTCATCGGTAGCCGCAACGAACCGGTCATGTCTGGGTTCCGTTACAGGCGCCGATGCCGCCCCGCGCGCCGGGCAAGACATCCATACGTCAGTTCTTTCGGGGGCCCAAGGTAGCAAAGGGGGTAAAGCAGGCGCCGTTCACTGTCATGGTACCACAGCCGCAATGAACCACAGCAGCAGTCATCCGACTTTACCTAGCACACGTCTCCTATTACAGGTATCAATCAAGGCCGCATGGCACCAGCCTGCACCGGCCCCACAGGCACAATGCACACGTCGATTACGGATATGGACGAGGCCAGCTGCCCGTCTTTGGACCGGATCACGCAACAGCCTTCAGCGACCGACACGGATCCACCGCGCGGCCACATCCAGCACGGCGTCGACAGCCAGACAGTGACCTGCTTATTAGCGCCGTTCCCGCCCCACATCAGCCTTGTGCAGGATTACGAAGAACACCAGGCAATTGTAGTGTGTATGGCTGTACTCGCGCGTGCATCTCTGGTGTCGGGGATTCCCCCCGATTGCAGCAGCAGCCAAGGAAGCCCTGCGGTTGCCCAGGCGACCAAGATGCAGCACAGCAGCAGCCCGTGCCTGACCCCCGCCAGTCATGCATAAGCCTTGTGGCGGCACCGCATCGGCGGTGGTTCAGGACACGGGAACTCCGCCTAGCTATCGCGCCTGCCTGCAACCCGTGTGCCTGTCACCAGTCCCGGACGCAGCCTTGCCCTGCCGCCGCCGGAAGCTCCTCCCTCAAACGGGTCAGCTCCTCGGCGACCGCAGCCCCCCCGCCGCCAGGACCGCGGAGTCCACACACACCCTTCAAAGCCACAGACCCAACTCGACGTACTACAGGCGCGCAGCGCACATGGGAGCGCTGGGCAGGGCATGGCAGGGGCGAAAGCCCCTCCCCACACCAGAACCGCCCCCACACCAGCCTCACATATGGAATCTCTGCGGCAGGCTAAACCCATCACAATGTGATGATCACACAGGGCATCAGCGGCCTGCATCCACCCCAGCCATCACGCGCCGGACACCCTTGCCCGTGTTCCTGTGGTACCGTATCATACGGAAGAACCAGGAAACCGGGCCGAAGAAACCGGGCCGCGATGCGAGGAGGCTGCATGGCGGTCACCCTTGGCGGCCTCAAACCGACCGACCCACCCACCGACCAGATCCCTTGTGCGCCGTACTGTGTGCCCTAATCTAAACGTGTGCACCCCCGGCGCGCCAAGAGGGGGATGGCGGGGGCTGGGTTCGCAGCGCCACGCGTCACCGCACCGCACCGCGCTGCCCTTGCACCCCGGAACTCGGGCCCACTCGGGGATGCAGGGGGTGTTGGCGGCGGTCACCTGCCTCACAGGTACCGCCGGATGAGGTCGTCCCGCAGCTCCATCATCACCCGCACCTGCGGGGCCGGGGTCAGGGGTCAGGGGTCAGGGGTCAGGGGGGTATTTGAAAGACCCCAACCGAAGTCGCCACCCGTGGGCAAGTCCCAAGCTTCCAACGGGACGCGCTTCCGAACCGCCCCGGGCGCCCCACCTTAGCCGCCCCCGCCGCAGCCCGCATGCGGGTGGGTTTGACGAGTTTCCGGATCCCATCTCCACACACACACATACGTCCACCCCCCTCCCTGCCCAGTCCCTGTTTTACCCCCACCCTTCTCCCCTCACCCTCCCCCACCCCTGCGCTGACCCCCGCCACCCCACCTTGCGCGGGAGCACCGCCGCCTCGGGCGTGTTGAGGTTCTTGGCCGCCCCGTCCCTCATCGAAAAGTACGCCCGCAACGTGTTGTCGAGCACCAGGAACAGCCGCTGAGGGTGCGTGACCAGGGGGGGGAGACAGAGGGCGGGGGGGACATACCGTAGGAGATTGGTGGGCATATCCATGCAGAGGGGAGGGGGGGAACCAAAGGGCAGCCGGGGCGCAGTCGGGAAGGACCCACGACTCAGTCCAGGAGGCCCCGCGGGAGGGGGAGGGGAAGGGCGGGAGGGGGAGGGGAAGGGCGGGAGGCGCCCCCACTGCCGCGTCCTGCCGCGCATGCAGTCCGGCAAACAGGCCCTCACCCCACCCCCCCCAGCCCATCCCTTCCGCATGTGGTGGGCACTTGCAGCCGGCCCGGTGGAGGTTGCCCCGGGCTCGTCGCTCAGCGCCCTCCCTCAGGGCAGACACATGACCTTCCCCCCATGCCTTCCGCCCGTACCTCCCCCCCACCGTACCTGCCCCCCGTGCCTTCTCCCCGTGCCTCCTCCCCATCGGGCTCCGCCCCCGCCCTCTGGCAGTCAGCGCCGTCCATCGTTGCCTACCAACTCCACACACCGGTACCCCTCCACCGTCCACCCCCTCCCTCTTTCCGCGCCGCTACGGAGCCTTGACAGCGGTGCCGCCAGACCTGCGGTGTGGAGTACAGGTAGTCGTGCGTCTCCGTGGCCCTGACCGGCCCGGGGGTCACGGCCTGGTCCAACATGTTGCGGCGCTCGGTGGGGTCGGTCACGTTGAGCAGGTACTCGATGATGCGCTTCTCGGCGGGCTGCTGCCGGTCGAAATGGTCGCGGGCCTGGGGCGTGGAGGGAGGGAGGGAGGGAGGGGGAAACCGGGGAGGGAGGGAGGGGGGCGGAGGGCGGCGGGAGAGGGCGGGTACAGGACGTTGGTAGGCATGCTGGGGTGTGGGGGCGAGGCTGGCAAGCCTGGCAAGGCAGCTCATGAGGCCGCACCGGTACTCTATTCCCCCCCCCCCACACACACACGCATGGTGGCGACTTGCTCCTGTGTGGAGCCGGTGCATCTTCGCCGGGGCCCCCCGGGATATCATGCAGGACGTCAAGGATGCCCACGTCAGCCCGGGTACACGGTGAGCGCAACATTTCCCGCAGGCCCGCCTTCCCCCTCCCCCGGACGTCAAGAGGAGGGGCGGGGTGTCAACAGAACAGCAGCAGTCGGGGGAAGGGGGCGTGGACCGGAGCTCCAGAGGCCGCTGTCCAGCGACATGACGGCCCCCCCCCCCCGCACAGCGCGCAGCGCGCCGCCCCCGTGCCGCCCCAGCGCCTCACCGTGCGGTACAGCTTGTACGCCACCCACTTGGCCTCGTCCTTAGTCATGTTGGTGTCGCGCGCCGCGCCGTACGCCTTGGCCGAGATCTGCAGGAAGGCCGGGTCGATCTTGCCCGCGGACGCCAGCTCCGACATCCGCCGATCCAGATCCTCCACGCTGCTGATCTGCACATGGACATCGGGCATCGTCGCGGCAAGTGGTACGGCATAACACACGCAAGTACGACAAGACGCCCAAGGCTCGGTGGTTTGGCCAGTGTGCCGGACCCGGGGACCATCACGGCACCGCGCGATGCGATGCAGCTCCCCACAAGTTCACCTCGAAGACTACGAACCGCAGGTAACCCGTTGCAGGGGTGCACCTGCCGCATGGGCCCCCACCGTCCGTACAGAGTACGGAGTGCAGTCACCCACATACGACCCAGCTAGGAGCCGCCGGAGCCGGACAGGCGGCTCCTCACAACAGCCCAGACCGCCCGCTCAAAAGGCCGTGCCAGAACACCCACCCACCCACCCACCCACCCACCCACCCACGCCGCCACACCCCTCCACCCCCCCACCCCACCCGCCCACCCACCCATCCATTCTCCCACCCACCGAGGTGAGCAGGTCCCGGTACACCTCCGCCGCCGCGTCCAGCTTGTCCTGGTCGGCGGCCACCGCGTCGTGGTTGGCGATCAGCGCCACCAGCCGCGTGTTAATCAGCACCAGCTGGTCCAGCCGCTCAGAGTCCTCCTGAGGGGGGTGTGGATGGGGGTGGGGGTGGGGAGGGATGGAGGTGGCTCGAGGCGGGGTGGATACGTGCGGCGAGGACACGGGGACACGGGACAAGGGCGGGAGCCTGACAGAGTCCAGCGCTGCGCTGCGCAGAGCCGACCTGACCCCACCCCACCCCACCCCACCCCGCGCCCAAATTCACCAAGCGCCCAGGACCTGGCGTGTGGCTTCCCACAACTTTCGATAGGGGAGCAAACTCCCGACCAGCACGTCTCCCGCCACCGCGTCAGGACCGTCCAGGACCCGGCATCCGGTCTCGCACGAGAGCATCGAGACGGAGCCGGATGGGGCCGTTGGGGAGAGCACAGGAGCACAGAGGGAGGGCCCTGCAGGGCAACCCCAACTTGTGCGCTCTGGTTCTGCTCCGGCTGGGCCCCGTCCTGCCCTCCTAGGAGGAACTGGCTAGGACCTAGGAGGAACCATGCCACGTGGGGGGAGAGGGACGGGGTGCGTGGATGTGGGGCGCGCAGGTAGCGGGGTGCCGGGTGGTGGGGTGGGTGGTCGCACCCACCTTGGCCGCCACCATGAGGCACTGCATGTGTTCGAAGAAGGGCTTCTGCAGGTCCCCGCGGTAGGCCGCCACGATGGCGTCCCACTCGTCGTCCGCCGCCTCCGCCAGCTTCAGCAGCACCCGGTTGTAGCGGGACACCTCCTCGTTCACCTGGGCGGAGGAGGAGCGAGGAGGGGGGCGGGGGCGGGGGTTTGAAATGAAAAACAGCCCAGACACCCCCGGGGCGGGGGCGGGATGCGGGGGCCGCGTGGCTACCGGGGCAAGGCGGGCGCGCAGGCGCTGCTGGGATGAGGATCCTGGTCGGCGTTGCGGGGCCTTGCCGTCCAGAGCCCGGTCGAGAAGTGGGACGTGGCGGTAGGGCTGGCTGTCGCGTTGGGAGTGCGGGTGCGCCTGTCCCCCGCCCCCCTCTAGCGTGCGGCTCCACCCCGATCACCCGGATCGGTGAGGAGCCGCATGTGCCCTGCCTCGGGGAGGGTTTGACGGGTGGTGGATGCGAGCCGCCGAGTGCACCGGCTTGTGCATCCGGGGCCCCCCTGATGGGTCCCCCTGATGGGTGCCTCATGTGTATGTGACGTGATGTGATGTACTGGATAGCAGCACGGGTGCAGCAGTCCCACCCCGTGCCTCTTCCCTTGGTCAGACATGACGGTGATCTCCAAACACAAACCCGAACCCGAACCCAAACTTAAACCCAACGGCGCAAGGCCGAGTGTCGTCGAGGCCACGGCCCCCCACGCGGGTCCACGCCGCGTAGCAACCACACTAACCTCTGCACCCTAGGTGGCCCCAGAGCCCGCACACAACGCCCTTCCCCTCGGCGACGCGCCTGAGCCTGAGCCTGGGCCGCCCGCCGCCCGACCCGCGGGTCACACTCACGTTCTGCAGCGCCCTGAACAGCTTCCGCAGCCCCATCTTCTTGTCCACGTCCGGCTCCTTGTCCGCCAGCTCCTTGATCCTGTCAGGCGGTCGCAAACCACCAAAGTAAATCACCGGGTCGGTCTTCACTCTTCCGGCCACACAACGACCGCTGCTGAGCCTTTCTCCCCGCTGCATCGCGTTCGGGATGCGTTCCGGAGGTCCGCGCGCGGCCGCTTTCGCGGTCGAGTCAACCCATCCCCACCAGCAGAGGCTGGTCCGTGCAAGCGTGTCAGTCCCCCGAGAAGAACCAGGCGGCAGCTGCCGTTGTCGCCGCTGACCCATCTCCGCCCGGCCATGGAGAATTGGGGCCTGCGGCCACCGCTTCCGCGGACCTGGCCCCCCGGTTCAAGCTGGGTCCCCGGGCGTCAAACCAGGCCGCAAACCCAGCCGTTGGCCAGCGGAAACACACGTAACCCACATCACTTCAACGCTCACAGTGCCCCCGCTGGCCCACCTGTCAAACACCCCCTGCGCGTGTTGGTCCCACTGGCGGCTGAACACGATGAGCTTCTTCCAGTCGTCTCGGGGCCGCGTCTGGAAGATGCCGATCAGCCTATCGTATATCTCCTTGTACTGCTCCAAGGTCAACTTGGCCTCCCGCTTGGGGCTGACGATCTGAACGGCGAGGGGGGGAGGGAGGGCAGCGAGAACCCAAACCCAGGATGGCACGACGCAGGAAAGGAGAGGGACAGGCGACACTGCGCGCAGAGCACAACACGGCACTGGCAGCTGCAGCGGCACTGAAAAAGGTCTGATGGTCTGAGGCTAGGGAACTCTGTCAGGCTGTACCGGTGATCCCTTGTGGGGTCCCTGATGGGGTCCGTTGTTAAACGCAGATGAAGCGTCCGTCGTACACATGTTTTTGAATGCGTGGTGCGCATGTGCGCGTTGCAATGCCCAGTTCAGCGGAATCTTTTGTTCGCCAACTCGGGGTGCCGTTTGTGGCGCGACCCACATCATCTGTGGAGACACCGCTGCTGCTGGTGCTGCTGCTGCTGGCGGGGGAGGAGTCGGCCGACGACGTAGGCGCAGACGCGGACGAGGCGGCTGCCCCTACTGCCCTGCATTCCCGCCCGCTTGAACCGCGGCCGTGCTGAACTCCTCGAACGCCTTCATACAGGGCAGCGGCATCCAAGGCAGTGGCAAGGGAGGGCAGCGGCAGGGAGGGCGGGGTGTGGACAGCGTGGTCGGCGCCCCCATGCGGCCCCCCGGCAACCCTGGAACCGCCCCTATCCCCATCAAACCAAGAACGACGACTGCTCAACCCCTGCACCGTTACCAGCATGCTTTGGTCTTACCTCCAGTGCCCCAGAGATCCGCTGTCCATCGCCATGGACCGTTGTTACTGCGGCTGACGTCGTGGCATGAACCAGAGGTCGACGCCACTGGACCTGCCGCTGCAGCCACCGCGACCGCCACCGTTGGGTTCGCAGGCGGCCTAAGAACGTTACGGATCTTTTTCGCATGTCGCAGAGCACAAGGAATGTAAGGTTGCCCGGCGGCTGGCGCAACGCTTGTCCACGATTGCGCACGCAGCGGAATTGATTGCAAGACGGAGCCCTGCATTGTCGTTCCCTAAGCAATTTCTGTAACTTGCAATGCGGAGCTGTACCGGTGGTCGTTTCAGTATTCAGTTAGTGTTGGTAAGAACACGATCGCAAGGAATTGGGAGTTGGCTGTGTTATACTTGTAATTGCAGATATTCCTGTAAATAATCGTGTTTGCGTTACCGCTGTATGTTGCAGTTCGTTTTCCGTTCCTCTTCTCGTCCAATTGGTGTTTTGCATATTGCATTTTCACGGGTCCCCTTTGTCGCGAAGTACTCGATTGTAATACAGCGCACGATTGTTTAAGCAATCTTGCAGCAGGATGGCCTCAGCCTTGTTACGCAATCACCCCGGAGCGAGCGTCAGTCCTCGATGCGCTAACCAGATTCCAACGCGCTTTTGCGGCCGAACCTTGCTCAGTGCTCCTCAGCTTCTGACGTCTGCGACAAAATGCACGAGTGGGCTCGTTCCGCGGCGAGGCGGCCTCGAGCAACACCGCTCGTCTGGCGTAGTGTTCGCTACTCAGCAGGAGCAGACGGAAATGATGGAATTGACACCGGAAAACGTTGAATTGGTCCTCGACGAGGTGCGCTGCAGCAGGACCGCGTTGAACCCTGCCGTCCTCTCATCAGCGTTTGGTCGCGCAGGTCCGTCCCTACCTTATGGCGGACGGAGGTAACGTTGAGTTCATCGAGATTGATGGTCTGGTCGTCAAGCTGAAGCTACAGGGCGCTTGCGGTTCGTGCCCTAGTTCCATGACGACCATGACCATGGGCATCAAACGCCGTCTCATGGAAAAGATTCCGGTGCGTGCGGTTGAATTACTTGATCTTCCTTTGTTGGCCTGACGTTGTTGCCAAAATGTCGGTAGCTGAGTCGGTGTCCGCGAGCGACCGTAAGGTATGAGCATCGACACCTCGACACGCACCCGCCCCATCGTTACTTGTCTACACCTGCCGCAGGTTTGGTATGCAACCGCTCGTTAACCCGCTCGCTACACGATATCTAGACCTGACCCGATCAGTGCGTGCTTTCACCCGCAGCCCTCCTTTACTGACCCGGTCCTGTCCCGCTTGTTGACCATGGTTCCCGTCCTTGCAGGAAATTCTGGACGTGGAGCAGGTGACGGAGGAGAGCCTGGGGCTGGAGCTGAACGACGAGAACGTGGAGACGGTCTTGAACGAGATCCGGCCCTACCTGGTCGGAACGGGGGGCGGCGGCCTGGAGCTCGTGAACATTGACGGTGTCATTGTCAAGGTCCGCATCACGGGCCCCGCGGCCAACGTCATGACTGTCCGGGTCGCCGTGACGCAGAAGCTCCGGGAGAAGATCCCGGGCATCGCCGCGGTGCAGCTGGTGTAGGCGGTCCTGCGGGTGTAGGCAGCTTTGGACGTGAGGAAGACGATGTCGCGAGTTGACGAGGGCCGAAAGAAATGTGGCAGGGTTGAGGAGCGACGTGTGTCGAGAGGAAGCGCGTGACGTGCATGATCACACATCACCGGGCATACACCAGTGGGGACAAATACCTCTTTGTTGGCCGGGGGACGCTGGGTAGTTGAGCCACCGTAAGGTCATGAATTGGCTGGTCCCTGATCGTGTCGGCTGTTCCGTAGTACGACAACGGTGGTCGTGGTGTGGTGTAAGCTGCCCGGGGATCTGGAAATCTCGCGGATTGAGGTCGGGCTTATCTTATGTATTTGAAAATTTAAATCAGAGTCTTTTTCATTTGCTGATGAGCCCTCTGAAACGGTGGGGTTGAGGGTGAGTGGGCCGCACCGCACCTTCGGGCAGGGTTGCGGCTTGAGAGTGAGTGGGGTCGCTAAGGTTGGAAGCGATGGGCGGGACACATACGCCACAGCAGCTGGGCGAACACCCGTGGCTCACAGACACGGGCGCGAAAGGGATGTCCCCGCTCCCGTACGTGCTTGCATTTTGGTGCAAAGCGCCCTGTCGGCTGGTGCCCGCTTGGTATGGCCAGCTAGCTGTCTCATGGTGCCCTGCTTACCGCGCAATCGGCTGTGGCTGACATGCTTCACCTGCTGATACCCGTGGCAAGGCCTATCCGCGGATACAGGGAGCGCTTCCAGGGATACAGACGGGGTCATGGCCGCGGCACGCGGATGCGCTTGGTGTCTGCAAGCAAGTGTGCCCTGCGATCTCCCCCGCCCCCGTCGGTAACCCACCCGAGGGCAGTTAGAGGGTTGTTGGATGGGGTGCCGAGCGGCTGTCGTGGGCGCGGTTCCGTTTCGACCCATGCAATCAACGAACTGTGTCCATCTGCGTGGCATATCCACGTATGTGTGGTAACCTCATTGCTTGCCTGAATGGACGTCTTAGGGTGCTCCTGCGGACTGTCCTAATTAGGACCGGCAGACCGTACCCTATTAACCAGATCAGGCACTGCGTACACGGGCCCTTCTGTGCCATTCCTTACGCCAATCCTCGCGTGTATGTAGTTCGGATACAAACGAAGGCGACTCGGATGTTTGACGGTGCAGGAATTCCACCTCTGTGAAAGCTGGGCACCCTCACATCCGAGCAGGCCTAACCCGACGCACCATACACCCCTTACGAGATACGACTGTAGTTATCACGCAGGAGGAGCAGCTTACGTTTCTGTGTTTCTCTCTCTCTCTCGCCGGGAAGCGCTTCAGGTCTGTCCATCATTCCGAAGGGCACAGCTCGCGGAGGTATCGGACCGTGCCTTGGGCGCAATTGGGGAAGTTAGATTCTGCTGCCGTTGTTGGAGCGTACAGGCATTGCTCCGCGTCCAATGGTTTCGTCATGCGACCCCAGCCAGCCAGGTGATTTCGTCGTGGCGCGGTGCCAGGAGACGGCGCCAGCGCTGCGGAGGATTGATTTTGGTCTGGCGCAGCGGCGGGCAGGCGCGGAGAAAGCTGTAGTCATGGAAGACGGACCCACGTCATAAGTGTTTTGTGTCAGCATGCACACCCTGGCGCAGGTCATAAGAAGGGTGCCAGGCTGTCAGCAGTAACGGGGTCCGCTGTAACTTTATTAATAATAATGGGGACGTGTCGTGCACCATTGCTACCATTGTTGTTCTGGCGGACCGGCCGTTAGCGGTAATGGGCAATGGTGGCGGTTTAGGCGCATGCGTGACCGTCGATCCGCGCGCGTGTCATGACAACGCAAACGATGACCGGGAGCGCGCGAAGGTGGATGCGTGAAGTTGGACCGGGAGCTCATGTGGAACGAACTTGAGGAGCTGAACCAGAAGCTGGATGATGACCGGGACTGAGCGCGCGAAGGAGGACCGAAACAGAGCGCGTTAAGGTGGATCCACCTTCGCGCGCTCCCGGTCCACCTTTGCGCGCTCCCGGTCATCATCCAGATTCTGGTTCAGCTCCTCAAGTTTGTTCCACTTGAGCTCCCGGTCCAACTTCGCGCATCCACCTTCGCGCGCTCCCGGTCATCCTTTGCGTTGTCATGACCCGGCCCTAAACCCTAAACCCTACAACAATGGTTAGGAAGGATCGCTACGGTGGTACACGAGCTCACCAAGAACTCTGAAAGCTTCAGTACCCACGCCGGCATTGGTTGCCGTGCGCGCGCTCCCCCTTAACCCCGTCTTAGAGCACCGCCAGGGGCCGTTCCCCCACCGGCTGCGGCCGTTCCCGCAATAACCCACAACCTGCTGCCAAGTCATAAGCTGCCGAGACCGAACTGAAATCAAGGCAGGACGTGCTGCTAAAGTCAGCCCTGGCAAGAACCCTTCAAGCTCCCCAAGCTCTCGCCCGACAGCAAAAGGTTCATAGCACCCTCTGACGAAACCCGCACCAACACCCGTGGCAGCAATAGGCCGTACCGAACAGGCCCCAGCCGCGGCCCCCATATATTGCACACCCCGACCGCGAGCTCGCTCCGCTGAGACACGCCAAAAGAAGCCAGCGCCAGCCGGCCTGTAGCAAGTTGTCCCGCAATCCCATCGCTCGGGATCTTTGCCCCGCAGCCAAAGGGCAACGCGGCTGAGATCCTCGCTTGCGGCGTTGTGGTTCGCCCTCCTCCGCGAGATCCAAACGGCTTGGCCCAGGGTCCACATTACGCGGCTCCAAGCTGCTAACCCGATCACCCGCCGCTTCGAGAGCACGTCCACAGAAGTTTCCATTGACCGTCCTATAGACCACTGAGAGCGCGGGGTTCATATCCCCTCCCGCACTGCGACCTCAGCTTGTAAACGACCAACCCGGTGTAGCAGCAGCCGGGGTGTCTGGGGCAAGGTCCGAAGCTAAGTGCAAGCGACCTCATTCCCCACCCAGGCCACCAAGGCCATATCACTCTGCTGCCCGAGCACCTGATGAGGTCCCGATCCTGCACAGCAAGCACTGGGCCATCATCCCTTACTCGGCGCAATCCGCGCAAAGCGCCTGGTCTACCCAGAGTAATGCCCCCTTCACCAAGTCCAGGTCTGTCCCGTACCAGCGCGTGGCCGCCAACCTGTGTGTTTAGAAATGCAACCCGCCCGCCCGATCCCAGGTGCAAATATAATCCCTGTGTGTGTGCCCAAAGGCGCCCGTGCACGGTGTTGAACCTCTGGCGGCCTCCTTAACCCCGAGGAGGCGGCCTGATCACGACAGGCGGCGTACCCACGAAACAGTGCGCGGAGGGAGGCATGATTGCATGATTGCCCCTGACGTTCAGTACGTGCAACTTGAGTCCGCCGTACCATGCAGCGTACGGTCCATTGCAGAAATGGAAATGCAAAATATTGTGGGTCTTAAGTGAAGCTGCTAACGAACCGTGAAATTGTCGCAGGTGTAGGTAGAGGGAAAGCACTTTGGAGAACGTCGCGGCACGCAAGCAAGGGATCTCCTCAATTTCTCCTTCATAACCCCTGCGCTCGTGCTCCACAGCACACTTTCCCACAAGAGCTTCACGGCAGCACCAATGTTGTACCTTATTCCTGGCAACGCACGCACACCCAACGCAACATCCCCGGCCCATACCGCGCCCTGGCGTTCGCGCTTTCACGCCGTTGTAAATCTGCATGTCGAAAGAACGGGGCCACGTCCGCAATGCTGGACCTGATAGCGTGCACCGTGACCACGCGAAGTTGATAATGAACCCTAGACATCAAGACGGAGCACAGAGAACGCAAGTGCAGAGACCGGGTCTATCCAATCAAACAATACGGAGGCGCACACGGCGGCAAACGTCGTAGGATGGCCAGGGGGCGGGGGCTGTGGATTACTTGCGGGTTCAGATTCGGCGGTGATGAATCGCGCGGGGCTTCATGATTTGGCGTCAAAGGGATGGCCGTGCGGCGGGGATTTATGGGCGGCTTGCTGGTTGACTTGGGACGAATTCACTAGGGATTACGTCTGGGCGCCCGGTGCGGGCCCAAAATCAATCTGCGCGGCGCACACCGCGCACGTCGGGTGCAGGCCGGCAGGCGCACCCATGCCGACTACCTATCGGAGCTATCGGAGCCGGTCTTCCGTTCCATTCGTTACATGTAATAACATATTTGCTGGTACATGCGCATGGCCCTTGCGCGGGTTGAGCGCCCGCCCCGTCGGTACCGGCGGTGGAGCCCGCTCCGAGAGGGAAACACGACACGGTCGCATCCTCGAGAATGCCTACCCCTTGTCCACCACTCCGACGTCGACCGACCGACCGACACCTCCGCGGTCCGGGGGGTTGGTCCGCCCGCAGTCCCGTGTGCGAAAAATACGTAAAGTTTTTGTTTTGAACCATCCGGACGACTAAGACGGCAATCAGGGAACCATGTGAGCCATCGAGAGCGGCACAGCGCACATTCACAAACGGCGTAGTGCAGTGCCGTGTGGCACCCCGCCCAGGATTCATCTCGTGTACTTCACTCAACGGTCGCCGGCCCCGAAGTCCAGAACCATCGCTCCAACCCGGTTCGCCGTCTGGCGCAACGAATATGGATATGTGCGAGTACGTACCGTGAAGGGATCTGCGTGACCGACCGCCCAACCCCTTAGACAGCTGTCAGCGATCCGAACGGCAGCGTGCGTTCCTGAGACTCGGCTGGCTCACGCTGACGGCCGCAGCCCTCAGAACAACAGATCGTCCTCCTTGTAGTTCAGGAGGTTGGACGAGGCGGGCGGCTGGACGCCCTGCGCCGGCCCATTGAAGGGCGGCAGCTTGAGGTCCGCCGATGTCGTGGCGCCCGGCGGTGCTGCTGCCTGCTCCTTGGCGGCCTGCGCGACAGCGCGTGCCATGGTGACGACATAACTAACGTGAGTGTGCCGAGCCACACGAGCGCTTTCTGCCAGCAACAGCCCAGTTATAGCAACGCCACAGTTGCAGGCGGGACGACTGCTCTCTATCACGTGTACGGCATCTCGTGCCACAAGCGCTTGCTGGACCTCAACACACGCCTGCGTACCTCGGCAGCTTCCTGTGCCACCTTCTTCTGCTTGTTCTTTTGCACCTTCTTTAGTCGGAAGAACTCCTCGCGCTCGAGCTCATCGAGCTCCGCTGCGGTACAGGGCCCGCCAGTGGGGTATTTCACTTGCATGTTGCCGCGTATGCGTTCATGCATGGGATATTTCAACAACGCCTCAAGTCAAGGGGGAAGTGTCTGTGGTCCCGTGTGTCGCCCGGGCCGGTCGGAGACACCGACCATGCGCCTTCCTCTCACCGTGACCAGTCACAAACTCAAGTGGTAGTCCTCGCCCAAAACCCCAGCAGCGCGGGATTGACTACTGGGGTTACAGTTTCTGCCCGCACAACCGACATCAGCCTGCCGTACCCTTAATGTACGAGATCGTGTTTTCGAGCTTAGGCTTGACGACGTTCTCCAGCGCGTTCACGCGGCGGTTCGTGACCTTGAGCGCCTCGTCCAGAGTGATGAAGGCCGTCTACACACACACACGGAGACAAAGGACAATTTGGTCCGTGTGGGGGGCATGCAGGGCTACCCACCACGCTTACAATGTGCGCGACTCTGCTCTGTATCTACAACCACGGTGCGTAAGAGGTCCTGTCCGACCGCACACCTGCAGGTTGGCCAGCTGAACCAGCAGCTCGACGGCGCTCAGGTACGCCTTGCGGCAGTTTTGGAGCTGCTGACCACCGCGGCCCAGGCCTGGAACGAGTTGGACCAGTGGGCTCAATACCCCGCATTGTGTCAACTTCACCTGACGCGAGGCCACATATCACCTACCGGTCAGGTCCATTTTGCTCTCCCCTGGCAGCACAAACGACTCAAACCGGGGGATCTTCACACCCGCCACGTTGTCGAGCTCCCCGCGCACTTTCACCATAGCAGTGTCCACGTTGTCCATGATTGTGTGCTTCACTTTGTCACCTGCCGCATACTGGGCCTCTGTGTACGCGAAGAAAGAGCCCTTCATAGTGGTGCCCAAGTTTTCCTTCGCCTCAATGATCTCTTTAAGAAGCTGGCGGAAGCGCATGGTCAGCGCATCTGCCTTCTTTTTTAGCAAAGCGTGGCCCTTAGTGGCACCGACCAAACGTGCTTTCATCACCGTCAACACCGTGACGGTGGGCACGACTGGCAACCTATTTTGCGAAGACATTTTAGACACTTGATGAACGTCTCACGATTGTACTCTGACCCTACACTTCCGCTGGACGGGTAATTCAATCTTCCATCCGTCAGCGGGACCAATTACACATGCAGAGCCTTGTAAACTTTGCCTGCTGTTCAGAAGGGCAACGATGCCCGTACAGCAACCCCACCGTTTAGGTTCCATGCAAACCCAAATTGTTTCCGCATCTAGTTATCTTTACAAGCTGCTTGCAGTCTAGCATTTGCTGTTTGGAGACTTGGTTGCCCTTAACTCAGGCCTCGCCGTGGTAGGCTCCCTCGTTTTGAAGCCCGAAATTGCACTGGATGCCCATACAGCTAGTCTGCGTACACAGATGCGTTCGACGACATGCGATCCTGGTGATCAACTGCACGTCGTATAGACGGTCGATGATGCATTCGGCTACACAGCGCATTACGCCACAGCGATGTTACAGACGGACTCTCCCGTCGGTGGCCGAATCCAGCTCTTATACCCCGAACCGTGCAGCACGATCCGTGCACGATTGCAACAACGCTATGTTTGATAAATGAGAAACCACTAGCAGAGTTCTCGGACGACTGCTAGGCAGGCCCGCCATCCTCGTTCGCGCCGTTCGTACAAGAACCAGCACGAACGAAGAATCATGAATCCAAACTCTTCACACAATGTAGAGGCATCAATTCAAGCAAAGGTGTGAGGGGCACGCCATGCGTACACTCTCAATGCAGACCAGAAGCACCTGCACTCGCTCTTCCAGAGACCTCGCAGCCTTCTTCGGCGCGTATGAATACCCCACGACTGCATGCGCCTGGACCCCCTCTGCACACATACGTCCCATAACCGCCATGGCCACTGCAGGCTCTGCACCCCTGGCACCTGGAACACACTAGGGCACCTGGGGCTGTCGGCCTCCGACACGCACTCGGCGACAATCGGTGGCCTGTCTGTCAGTTAGCACCCTTCGTGATCCGAGAGATATCGCCCTACCGAATCTCCAACTGCACTAACTGGGCTGTGCTACAACAAAGCCTCTCGGACCACTACAACCTCTTCTCATGGAATGCCACTTTTGAACAGCTCTCGGCATGCTTACACACCTCACACACTACCACGCATGCACCGACTTTCTCTCCTGTCTCCAAGGAAAGGAAACGCACCGCCGGCTTTCCGTTGCTCTCCACGGTGGCGAAGGCTGTCTGGGTAATTGTGATCAGCAGCCTCCTCGGTAGAGTACTTGGTGCCATAGAATTCTTCATGTCGCAATACTCAAACCTTTCACTCCTCCTCCCACCTCACCCGCGCTAGAAGAGTATCTGCCTCGCTCTGCCTCTGCTGACCCCTACAGCCTTCACCCGCGCAACTTTATTCGCTGCTTCCGAAGACCTGGCAAAAACGGCTGTGTTGCAATTGCGCAGACCATGGTAAGCGAACTATCGCCCGCTGCCTGCGGGGGCTATTGAGCGCCCAACAGGGTCTTCAGTGTGTCGTACGTGTAGTAGCTGAGCGCCGCGCTGGGCAGCACCTGCGCGGAGGAGAAGTGGGTCACGTTCCTCAGGCACCTTGCGCAGCGGAGTTGCAATGCATTGGCCCGACACATCACATAAGAGCGGGCACCATGCGTTTCTACGCCACACCTTGCGCCATAGGAAGCAGTCCACTTCGACAGCTGGTGCCCTCCTCATGGCGCCCCTCCCAAGGAAACAGAGCACACCATCATGCAGTGGACAGGCTGCGCGCGCTTCATCCCCCCTCTACTCCATTTCCCTCTGTTCACCGATGGACCAAACTCCAACCGCCCACCTGGAGAATGTTCGGCAACATGCCGCTGTAAAACCCACGCGGCCCATCCGTGGCCAGAATCGCCGAAACCGCCGCGGCGACGCGCGCCAGCCCCGGGGACTTTGCCACGGCCGCCGCCGACCACGCCGCGATCAGCCGACGGACCCTCAAGTGGTGGGACTGCGCGTGCAGGTGGTGGTAGTGGTGGTGATGGTGGTGCGCCGCGGCCGCCAGGGGCCCGGCCGCGGCTGCCGAGGACCCCGCGCTGCCCGGAGCGAAGAGGTTGTGGTGCGGGTGGTGGTGCGGGTGCATGCCGCCGACCTGCCGCATGTTCGCCAGCGCCATGCTGTGCAGCTGCATCTTGCGCCGGATGACCTCCAGGGGATACACAATCAGCTCCGAGGCCGCGCCTGAACACCACAGTCCGACAGAGCCAACAACGGGGATGGCCATGCGCGCAGGTGACAACACACAGCCGAGGTGGCGCGGTGCCGGGGGCCAAGGAAGGTAAGGGCTATGACGCGGTTCCCCGGCGAGATGGGTCCGTGGGATGACGGGTCGTGGCCTTGGCACCTCCCTCTTGAGAATTTTTTGTTCGTGTATCAGGGCCCCCCCTTCTCACCGGCCATGGCGCCATACAGTAAGGTGTACAATGGCTCAAGGGTGACGGGCGGCTGCGCTGCGGCCACGGCAGCGCTCGCTTCCGTCGATGAATTGGAAGCGGCGGTCACCGCCGAAGGCTGGCCTGGGGCTCCAGGAGCGCCTTTCGCCTCCGTCAGTTTCGCCAGGTGCCTATGCTTCAGCATGTCGTACACGCCGTAAAATACGGCGCCGGCGGGCGCCATACCGATCACCGCGGGCAGGCAGCCTGCGGACGCCAGGGCCATCGGTTCGCGATGCTCAGCACATGATGGTGTGTTCTTTGTCGCCCGTAAGGACCACTTGCGGTCATCTCGACACGGGGTGATGCGACACCTATCCAAGTATAAACGGACTCATGGCCCGACCTCGATTTGCTCGTCCAAGCCTTCCCGCTGGGCGGCCCCCTTCGATTCAACAGTGGTGTTACAGTGGACCTCCTTGCACCCGTCCACGCACCCCCCGAGTAAAGCAAGCGCCGCGGGTCGCGCCTTGTTCGGCAACCCACCCACCTGAGTACAGCGCCGCCGCGCCCTCGTTCCGCAGGATCCCCGCCAGAGTGCTGAAGGGGCCGGTGCCGTACCGGGGCCCCGCCACAGACGCCATCAATCGTGTCCGCACCACGTCCAGTGGAAAGCAAACGAGCGTGGCCGTGACACCTGTTGGGGAGGACAGACCCATCAGTCCATGCCGCATAAGGCACCATGTCGCTGACACCGTGTTCGAGGCCATAAGAACGCAACAACTAATGATGCGGTGCCGGGGGCTCAGACACCAACTAATGATACGGTGCCGGGGGTTCAGACACCTACTAACGTAAAAACTCACGCCCAAACGCGCAGTTTCGTCATATTACACCTGGCGACCCAGACATCCAGCGCCGACTGCCATGCCACCTCGTCGCCACGTGATAACGAAAATCACAGCGCGCGACAACCATTCCCCGGAGTGGCCTACCAGAGAGGTACTTGGCCAGGCTACGTGTTTACACACATCAGTATCATCGTCTCCACTCCCCGATTATCCTGCTGGGCCTCCTTTCCCCCTCAGGCCCAGGCTCAGCGCACCCGCACAGGCTCCTGCCAGGAAGCGCTCGAAGTTATCATCCCGACCCCAGAGCACCAGGAGGGCGCTGCGGTACATGTCGAAGGAGAAGAAATTCACCGCCTGGAAAGCGGCAGTCAAGAGGAGGAAAGAGATGAAGCATCGAGAAGGCTGGGAGCGGCGCCTGGTAATCTCCCCCTTGTGTACCTTGTCGCGTCGTGTATCGCGTCGTGTGTTGTTGAGTGGCAAGTAGTGAATGGTTTGCAGCAAGAGCTACGTGTCTCCTCTTTGGCAGGCAAGGGTGTGCGTGAGTGTCATTGGGACACAGGAGAAAAGCAACGTTGGGTGCGTGCACGTAAAGGAGCGACAGCGTGGCGTGAAGCTGTGCTGAGAAGAACCTCAACGCAAGCTGGCTGGCGGCTCGCTGCATCGCTGGCAACTCTGCCGTCACACGGCACACAGACCGCACCATCTGCCCGGGTGCATACCTTGAAAGGTGCGGTCCGCAGCACATTGAGCGCGTTCCCCTTCCAGAAGCCGCCGATACCCTCCGTGCGTAGCACCTGAGGTCGTGTAGGCAACAACATCAGATGCGTTGGCCGCATCAGATGCGTTGTCAGCATCATGTAGGCAAAAGCATAAGATGCGTCACTGGTCAAGCCTGCCCGCAGTTCAGTTCCAACCGCTCCCGCGTCCCCAGCACCTTTGTCCGTAATCGGATCGCGTGCTGGCGATACGGCCGCAGCAGCCCGTCCTGATGAAACGAGTAACCCACATCCTGAACGCCTCCATAGCTGACGAAGACAATAATCTCATCAACCAAAGTAAAATGGTGATAAACTCCGTTGCCGTCCTAGCGTGCATCCCTAGTCACTGACGCTATTGGGGTTGTTCAGGCAATAGCTACGCTTGTTGACAACGGGGACAAGCTGCCCGGGCCCGTTGAAACGCCCGGTCGGGAGTCAGGGTCCACCTTGTAACGGTTACATTGTACGAGAGACAATGGGAGACACAAAGCAGGCCCCACCTACCTGCGCGGCCGTCGTGAACGCGTCCCCTGTCCCGTTCTTCAGGAGGAGGTCCATCTTGACTCGCTCCAGTGGGGCTACACAGGTGCGTGAGACCACCGCGCTCATGGCCCCCGCAAAGAGGAGCTTGCAATACCTGCGCACAGACAGACAGGAGGCGTGACAGTGGTTAAAATCCGATAAAGATCTAGACTGGAAACCGAAACCCCTTGTCCACATGCCCGACGAAATAGGGATGAGCGCAAGGGCAATGCCTAAACCTCGATTCTCTAGGGTCCATGACGAGCGCAACATGAACACATGATAGACGATGAATATGATGTCAAGCCCCTTGGCCAACCTGACTGGGTTGCCAAACACGTTCTTCTTCTCCGCCTCCACCTCCACCACAGCCTCGTGCGCCGCCACCGCCTCCTCTGGCGCTGCTGTTGCAAGTGCGCCCTGCTGCATGGGGCCTGTCCCTGGCAGCGGCGGTTGTGGCGCCGTCGACACGGCAGCAGAACCGGACGTACGGCACACCGTGATCGTCGTGCTCGCGCCGGGGCCGCCGCCGCCGCCATCGCTTCTGGTTCCGCCCCTTGCGAAACCAACATCGTTGCTGCCAGGCAAGTCACTACTGTCAGCCCTGTGTTCGCACCATCCGGAGCTCGCCCGCTCCACCGCGCCCGGTGCAGCTGCTAAAGCCAGCGCCGCAGGTGGTGGCAGCGCGGCTGCGGCCTGCCGCCCTGCTGTCTGCGACTCGCTAACGGGCAGGGTTGCGCCCTGCTGCGGCTGCGCCTGTGGCGGCTGAACGGGCACCTGGGCGCCGGCCGGGGTAAGACGGCTGCTGGTGCCCAAGCAGCGCATCAAAACGCCGGACACGATCTGGCCTTGCTCGCCCCACACCTGCGTCGGGGTACGGGCAGGGGAGCCACGATGTTTGGACGCGGCATATTGGCCATTCCCCGTCACAAGCCCAGCCCGGCATGTCCTTCCCAGCACATCCTCGCGTGCGTCATGTCAGATCTCCCAACACAATCAGCACCAGACAGCACGCCTAAGCTGCTGCTCGAGTCCCGCCGGCATCGTCCACCTCACCCTGGGCAAGTGCACGAGCGCTGCGGCCACGGACGCCAAACAGGCCGCCTGAAGCTGATCAAGAGGTCGCGGACGCTCCCACGCTGCAGCGTCCGCATGGCCCTCGTAGGGTGCCATGGCTGGGGAGGCCCATGTGGTAGTTGTGAAGCTGATGCGCGGCTGGACGAGCGCTGACGTGCCGACTGACTGCAACTGCATTGGTCGGGCGTCCGGATGACCGAGCTGAAACTGAGCCGTGTGATTCGAGCTGCCCAGCAGCTGCAGCAGCTCGCGCTGCGGCTGCGCTTTACCGGCGTTCGCACCATCGTCAGCAGTCGAGTGCGGGTCCGTAACGCTGGTGGCGTGACCAGTCAAGGGCACGTTTTCCGCTGCGTCACCACTGAGCACGCCCGCTCCGCAGCTGCCATGACATTTGTAGCCTCGCGCAAAAGGTATGCAGCTTGCGGCGCCAATTTGTCGCGAACTTGGCGGCCGGGCCTGCACAACGCTGTCGACCCTGGCCCCATTCGGTGGCGAAGGCCCTTCCGTCAAACGCCATGCCGTCAGGGAAGCATTGACAGCAGCCCTGCCTTGACGCAAGCTGCTGCTTCCCGGCCGTTGAAAATCGAAGCGCCAAACAATTGGCTTGGCTTCTAAGATCGCAGGCTGGTCCTGCCCAAAGGAATGGATTGGTGTTGAGGCTTGAGACAGTTGAGGCTCGCCAAGGCCGGGGCAGCGTCCTCGCACGACGAAACAGGTCGCGGTCTGGGCCATCTTATGCGCGCAACAAGCAATTGAAATTGCGCATTCAAAGTTCTCTCAACGTCCTATCTCAGATGTCTGAGAACCTTTGGAATCCGCGTTCATTCCTCACTGAAGCGCTGGCAGGAACACTAGAGAAGGTAGACCGGGACAGCTGAAGCTTGCCGAACTAATGTAGCTGCAAATGACCAGTGTTTGCTAGCATAATGGGCGATTAAAATAAAACAAACCGTGAGGGCATCATAACGGGAATGTCGTGATCTGGGAATGGCATATGCAAACATGAAACGTGCGGTCTCGGCGATATATTATTGTGTTATCCTTTATTATTTGAATATGAACTTCTATGGTTTTTACCCACATCTGCTGCTCTGACGCGTCACGTTTGCACTTTTTCACCAACACAGTAAAACTGCAGTCGCTCCAATTGAAACCTGCCTTGCCACATTTTCATAGTATCGCACTCTCGTTATTACAATCATGCACAGACACTCTACAACGTGTGTTTCATGTCGCCGCCTTCTGGAAGGTTGTGTGAGTGTGAGCCCCTTTGAGCTTGTGCAATTTCCACCCATCCAACAGTTGTATTGATAAGGACTCCTTACTGAATAATGTTTACCAATAAAAACGAAGGACGGCGGTTGTAGTGTCCCGTGGTACACTTAGTCAATCCGTTCTGCGTCCCTGTGGGCACTCATGACATGCGTACCGTAGCTCACGTCAGCAAAACTACTCACAGTCAACAGGTTGCAGCTTTCTGATTGCCTGCGTCTATCTAGAACCGAACAGAACAGGGAGACCTCCCAAGTCTGGACCGTAAAAGAGGAATCAACGGTTCAGATAATGGGGCACCGTTTCCAGGCCCCATCACAGCCGTGAGCCGTCAGGGACTGCTGCCCACAAACTGAACGGTGCGCCATGAACTGCATGGCGTGTAACCGTAGCGTTGCACGGTGGGCCCTTAGTCGAACAGGGTAAGCGCCATGAACGAACGAGTGTTACAGGTGATGGGTGGCAGCCGATGCAGGGTATGTTCGCTGTGCGCATGTTTGGTCGACTCAGGACACTGCTCGTCGTACGTACATACATCCCTATTCTCAGAGCGAGATGTTTTTGGGCACGGATAGATTAGTAATGGTATCTGAGGGACTGGCTACTCTGCGCACCTTATGCTAACACTGTGGCTTTGTGATGCTGCGACCGTGTCGGAATGACAATGCCAATTATTATTACGGACTGAAGCATGTCGGCTGTCGTTAAGCACCTGCTGAATGAATGAATGAACGTTACAGCGGGATCACCGGTGTATACCAGGGCAAGCCCCAGCAGGCCCCACCGCCAAGGCGGCAGGACACCTCCACACCTCAACGCCGCACCCAAAAACACACCGGGCCATGACCCCACCCAGACAGACACCGAAGTAAGCAGAGGCGCGCAGCGGGGCAACACTACCAAAGGGATCGGGCTGAATGTATGAATGAACGTTGGGCGCGGGGTCGGGATCATCGCACCCAACGAAGGAAGTCTCCAACAGCACTCAAGGCGCCGAGCGACAACATTTCGGCGCCCAATGAAGCCCAGAAGACCGTTATAGGTATTACTGCCGCGGATGGGCAAGCTGGTTCCTGGTAGGTGGCTGTACAGTTTTTTTTGAATGATTTACGTTACAGCGGACCCCTAAAGGGATCAACGGTGTATACCAGGGCAAGCCCCAGCAGGCCCCACCGCCAAGGCGGCAAGACACCTCCACAACTAAACGCCGCACCCAAAAACACACCGGGCCATGACCCCACCCAGACAGACACCGAAGTAAGCAGAGGCGCGCAGCGGGGCAACACTACCAAAGGGATCGGGCTGAATGTATGAATGAACGTTGGGCGCGGGGTCGGGATCATCGCACCCAACGAAGGAAGTCTCCAACAGCACTCAAGGCGCCGAGCGACAACATTTCGGCGCCCAATGAAGCCCAGAAGACCGTTATAGGTATTACTGCCGCGGATGGGCAAGCTGGTTCCTGGTAGGTGGCTGTACAGTTTTTTTTGAATGATTTACGTTACAGCGGACCCCTAAAGGGATCAACGGTGTATACCAGGGCAAGCCCCAGCAGGCCCCACCGCCAAGGCGGCAAGACACCTCCACAACTAAACGCCACGAATAAAAAACACACGGGGCCATGACCCCACACAGACAGACACCGAAGCAAGGAGAGGCGCGCAGCGGGGCAACACTACCGAAGGGATCGATAGACACAGCAAAGGGGGGGATCCCCAGAAAACGCCCTGGCCCCGCGCGCGGATTTACCGTCTTGGCGGCGTCTATGCCCACCAGGATTTTATGGAGCCGCTCTGTTCGTTGTGGGCGGGGCGCTGTCCATGCATCTCGATAAGGTGCGTGCGTGGATGCATCCACCAAAGCACCCAGGCACTTCGTCAAGATGGACATACGCCGCCCCGCCCACAGCAGCGTGCGGCTCCATGAAATCCTGGTGCACTCAGGCCTCAATTTACGATACCGTAAATCGGTACAGGCCCGCCCGCCCCAGGAACAAACCGGCTGGCTCAGCCGCGACAGTACGACTTCTTTGGGCGCGACGATCCCTACCCGCCCCGTGCCCAGCGACAGTTGCCTGGTGATGCTTCCTCCTGCTCAGCCCTGCTCAGCGAATTCCTATTCTACTGGTTGATAACCTTTGGCAAGAGCCCGCCATGTAGGCAGCCTAGTAGCGCATGAACTGGTCAAAACAAGTCACCTACTCGTTCATCGGATCAAATCGGGTGTTGATATCACAGCTAATCTCTCGTTTCTTACATGCTGCTTGGATCCTCTTGGATGCTGCTACCCGCTCGTACGCAAAAGTGACGTCCAGCGTCTGTTACCCTGTTACCCTGTTACCCTGTTACCTGTATCGGACAATGGATCTCCTTGCACAACACATCCGCGTGACGCCAGGGTTACCAGCCTGGACTGTGATGTCTGTTCGAAGAAGACAGTTGAAAGTATTGGATGTGTTCTTTTTCTTGTAGGCATTAAAATTTACTGTATTCATTCATAACCGAGTCGTGTATTGGCATCAGTTACCGAAGGGCGCAACGAGCCGACGACTTTGAACTTCTACTTCGAGAGCCTGACGACCATTTTGATGAACCCTTCAGCCTTCCTCAGCTTTTAATAACTCGTATTCATATTATTTATTATGGATTTTGGATATCAGTTCCGTGATGTCGATCGCACGACCACCGTCGCGCATACTCTTCCTGCAGCTCGACTTTCATCCTCATCAAGACGATGGCTCGTAGTAAATTGCATTTTATCTTATGTATTGTGGGCACAATCGGTAAGATATGTATGCGTAAATTCATCGGAAATCGCCCACCTCAAGCGTACCGGTATGTGCTGACTGTCGCAGGTGCCGGTTTACCCTACGTACCCGGATCCTCCAAGCCCCGCTAGGAACCCAAGCCCTGTGCCAGTCTACCCAAATTATCCAGATCCACCAAGACCCATCGCACCATCTCCACTGGCACCAGATTTAGCTCTGACATCCCCTGTACCGATGCAGTCGCCGCCTTCTGACCCAGTCCGGGAAACTGCCTCCCCGCCGCCCGATGCGTCAATGCCCACCAGACCACCCCCGCTTGAGCCCAGTCCGCGGTCCGAACGTCCACCAGCTGTCCCACGTTCACTACCACCGCTTTCACCTCCACCGCACTCCAGCTCTGTGTCGCCCTCCCTTGAGCCCCCAGCTGCGCCCCGGCATCGCCCAAGCCTTCCCCCGGCAGCTGATCCAACCGGTCCATCTCCGTCTCCTCCATCAACCCCACTGCCTCCTGCGTCCGCGCTACCCACGACGCCTGGTCGAGACCTGCCGCCACTAGCATCACCGCCGCCTCAGTCACCTCAGGCAGCCGGCCTTGTACCTCCCTCTCAAACTTTCCATCCCTTCTCGCCTACTCCACCTCCCACCAGCTACAGCCCTGCTCTCTTACCAGGGCCTCCGCCGGCGTCAACTCAGCTGCCAACTCCACCAAGTTCACTACCGTTTTCGTCACCGCCGACTCCTCTTCCATCTCCTGCGCTTCCCTCACCGCCGTCTCCGAGTCCTCCTCTTCCATCTCCTGCCCTTCCCTCACCGCCGTCTCCGAGTCCTCCCCTTCCATCTCCTGCCCTTCCCTCACCGCCGTCTCCGAGTCCTCCTCTTCCATCTCCTGCCCTTCCCTCACCGCCGTCTCCGAGTCCTCCTCTTCCATCTCCTGCCCTTCCCTCACCGCCGTCTCCGAGTCCTCCTCTTCCATCTCCTGCCCTTCCCTCACCGCCGTCTCCGAGTCCTCCCCTTCCATCTCCTGCCCTTCCCTCACCGCCGTCTCCGAGTCCTCCTCTTCCATCTCCTGCCCTTCCCTCACCGCCGTCTCCGAGTCCTCCCCTTCCATCTCCTGCCCTTCCCTCACCGCCGTCTCCTAGACCTCCCCTTCCATCTCCTGCCCTTCCCTCACCGCCGTCTCCGAGACCTCCCCTTCCATCTCCTGCCCTTCACTCACCGCCGTCTCCAAGTCCTCCTCTTCCATCTCCTGCCCGTACCCCACAGCCGCCCTCCCTACCTTCACCACCCTCGCCATCCAGTCCCTCTCCGCCGCCAAGCCCCCGGCCCCCGACTCATTCCCCGCCACCAAGGCCGCCAAGCCCCCCACTCGGCCCTTGCGAAGTCTGCCGCTCTTGTCTCATCACTGTGCAACCTGTCGTGATGGCAGCTCTCGATAACAATTCCACACCACTCCAGCTCTCCAGTGCCTTCCTCCGGCTCTGCAACTCCGCCTTCGAGCCTTCGTCTTGCGGTCGCGTAGCCATCAGCATCCTGTCCGGGACCTCCAACATTGCCGCGCGCGCCGGCGCGCTGTGCACGGCCGCCAGCCGCTGCAACGCCTCCGCCGCCTGCAGCCAGCTGAGCGTCCCACGGGTCACCATCAGCATCAGCAACGGCAGCGGCAGCGCCACCAACAGCGGCTCCAGCAGCACCAGCCCCGCCAACGGCACCAGCCCCGCCAGCGGCACCAGCCCCGCCAACGGCACCGGCGCTGCTGGCAGCTTCGTGGTCGGGCCACTGGACTTGTGTACAGCTGAGGGCGTGGCGGGTGGCCTGATGACACCGCTACCCAGCGCCCCGCTAACGCCTGTCAGCTGCTTCTCCAACCTGAACTGCAGCTCCGGAAACGTGTGCCTCATACCGGACGCCAACCCGCCGCGGCGCTGCACGTGCCAACTGGGCCAGGACGTCTGCCAGCCCGTCGGGACCTGCGTGCAGTTCTGTGCCCTGAACTCCACCGTGGCCCAGCTGCAGCTCCTCAACTCGGGAGCGGACGCGTGCAATCCCGCCGCCACCGCCGCCACCGCCAGCGGCAGCAACGGTTGCGGCGCGGGGACAATGTGTACGGCAATGAGCAACTGCACCGTGTACGGCTGCGACGCGGTCAGTCAGAGCATCGTGCAGATGCCGTGCAGGGGCCGCTGCGTGCCCACCTCGCTGGCGCTCGTGACCGCGAGGCTGGCGGATGACGGGGCGTCGGTGGCGGTGGCGCTGAGTGCGGCCGCAGCTCCGATGAGCCGGGCGCCTTGCGAGGCGGTGTTTGCGGCCGCTTCCGTGGCCAAGCTGGGCGGGACGGCCGCTGGCGCGTTATGCAGCGTGTCGTTCAAGACCTTGACGGTGGCGCTGCCGACGTCTGCGACCCTGCGGGTAGGCAGAAGGCTGGAAGTAAGGCGGCGGGCAGCGGGGTTGCTGGCCGAGCGATGTCGTGATGAGCAGCGCCTCATCGGTTTGTTGAAGTTGTTGCGCGTAGTAATCGAAGTTCGTGCGTTATCTATTGCGTTCGTGCCCGAGTGAGAAGTACCGCTTTTGGCCCTTCCGCGTGAGCCTTGTCCGACAGCCATACATACCGCACTCGGGACTGAGTCCCTCCCGGTTGTCAAAAAGGATAGCGAAACCGCAGAAGAGCAACAAACCGCCGATACCCGCCGCCGATGCTGGCATTGACGGAGACGGCGAAGCGTTGACTCGAACGAAAGTGGTAGACGCATTATGTGTTCAGACAGCGGACGGCTGACCAAGTGGCAAACACCGTAGTAGGGCAGGCGAGGAGAGTGGTAACCCCAAGGGCTGCCGAGGAGTCCCTCCATCCACTGCGCATGAACCTGTGTCAAGGTGGACCCTTGACATCTGTCTATCTGCTCGTCCCGTCTGCCATTATTCCTGTGCGTGGCCACCCCCGCTTCCTTCCTGCCTCATGTACGTAGCCCAATGACACACTGGAGCTGGCGGCGCCCTCTGCGCTGGTGGGCGCACTCAGCAGGGCGCCCTTCTCGGGGCGTGTCAAGGTGAGGAGCCCGCCCGGATGGATGGATGGATGGATGGATGGATGGATGGATGGATGGATGGATGGATGGATGGATGGATGGGCTCTCGGGACGCACCCCTGTCTGGACGCACCCCTGTCTGGACGCACCCCTGTCTGGACGCTGTCTCACCCATATTATGGCGTGACGCATGCTTCGTCTGGCTTTCTGTGTCCGCAACTTCATCATCCGTCGGTGCCGTCAGGTCGACCCGTGCAGCGACTGCGAAGCGCATGTGCCGCTGATCGATGGCCCGCTAGTGGTGGTGCCGCCGTGTGACGGCAGCGACAGCGACCTCCTCGCCGCCGCCGCCTCCCTGCCGCCGTCCTTCGACGCGTCGGCATCCCTGGACCCGTCCGGACGCGCTGCTTGGGACGATGTACGCTGGTCCGTACCGACGGGGTACGGCACCGCCGCGGGTCGTAGCACCCTCGAGGCTGCTGTCAGCCGTGCCAACAGCAACGCGGGACCCAGGTGCGCGCGCTTGAGCGGCGGGCACGCGGGCCCTTGAAATAATAATGCGTCAAGGTGATGACAGTCGATCGCCCGGACAGCTTTCACGGCGTCGCTCTCCTCTCCGCGCGGGTCGTGAACCCTGAACCGAGCCCCGCCCTCCTGTGGGTCACAGCAGCGGCATGTTTTTCGGAGGTCTGCAACAACGTGAGGCTGGAGGATAGCTAGGACAGGTAGTTAGGGCAGTTAGGGCAGTTAGGGCAGTTAGGACAGTCCGGTGCCGCGGCCGTAGGGAGGGAAGGAGCACAGGGAGCAGCGCCACAGATAGAGGGGCCAAGACAGTCGGTGCCGCATCGCGGCGCAGCCTCCAGGACGGTGATGCTGCGTGCGTAGCTATGTCGCCCGATCAGGCAGGCACGCACCTGCATGGATGGACTCCGACGGGCGGCGGTCAGAGGGAGGGCCCTACCTTTGACATCCGTCCACTAGTCGGTGCAGGCGTACATGCCGATCTGTAGTAGGTGTTGTACAATGGTCGGCCCTACACCTCAAATACGGTGCGAAGCCTTGTATCAGCATCTCGAGAAGGCTTTGCCGGCTCTCATCACCTACTACACGATCGACCTGGTGGGCGCAGGCCCCGCATGTAGAGGAGACCCTCATATCCATCCATCCATACATGTGCCTGTAGTGCCTTGCATAACCATTCTTATTGTTGGCAGGGCCAATGTGGTGATGAGGCCTACATCTATAACCATGCGGTGCGGAACGGTGCGGTGCGGTGCGGTGCGGTGCGGAACCAGTTCAGTGTGTGAGGCCCCGGTCACGCAGTGCCGCCTTACCTTCAAAGTTATAATGCCGTACACGCCCATGGCCGCTGGCACTGCTGCTCGCTCCCGCTGTTTGTACGTGGCAGGGATCGCCTGGTGCTGAGCCTCACAACCACGGACGTCCGGAACCTGCCCAGTGGCACCTACCGCCTGCAGGTCGGTCATCAGGCGCTGTCGAACTAGCCACGTACGTACGGGCTCCACACTGACTCCCATCCAAGCAAACGCGATGGGAAAGCAACCAAGCATACATGCATGTATGCGCGTTGTGCCCGCCCGAGTCAGCTTTGGCGGGGTATAAATGTAGATGCCGACGTGGCCGCCCAAACTTGGTACGTACGTCGCCTGACGCCCGCCCGCCCGCATTTTTACATAGCTCGAGACCGTCCGCACGGACCGATCACATGCGTACAGCACGCAGCAGGCACTACATACCGCACCAAGTCCCCTCCCACAGCCCGCCAGCCATCACTCCAGTGTATGTCGCCGCGCGCACGTACGTACGGTACATCCGTATGTACTCTCTCTGCCGTAATTACAGGTCACCCTGAGATCTTGGATGGGCACCTCCGGGACCGCCAACATCACCTTCGACCGGGTTGCAGCCGCCCTGGCCCCGGCAGTGCGCATCCCGGGACAGCGGCAGCAGTCCTTCCGCACCACCACGGGCATCCGGCTGACCGCGGACCCGGGTGCGGTGTGCGGAGGTGCGTGAGCGAGGGACGGATGGGTGGATGAGGGTTTCTGTGCTTGATGATTTGATGCATGTATGAGTGAGGGCTGATGATGAGCGAGGCTGCAGTGGTCGGCATACTTGACCGACCCCTACCTCCACGACGCCACGGTGTATGTAGCTGTTGGGCCGTTTCTAGACGCTGAAGTCCATTATTCGTGTTTTTTGTGTTTTAGTTTTCTTGGATGGGCTTCGAGCCCTGGTGGCGGGTTACTGTTGTCCTGCTATATATCACACGGAGGTGCGTGGTCGATCCCACTGCGCGGAGCGAGCTGTTCACACTGGTATCCCATACACTGTGGATCGATCGACCGCGTGCAACTATACGTACTTCCGACGGGCGTACATACACGCAGGTAAAACCGTCCAGTGGCAGTGGAGCTCCCCCAGCGGATGGGCGGGCCTGCCGGGGACGGGGCTGCGCGGCCCGTCCCTCTACGTGGCGGGCCCGGTAATGGCGCTGCACAGCCAGTCGGTTACCCTGGAGGTTCGCGGATCCTTCGACGATTTCGGTGGGTGCGTCCAGCAGTCCGTTTTTCTGTTAGTTGTTGGAACCATAGAACCCTCCGTCCTCCGAGCGACAGGGCGCTGCTGTTGCGCTGTCCATACATGCTATCGATGAAGTTGAAGCTTTGACGGACCTTGCGGGTTTTAGACGCCCGGCGCGAAGCCGTTCGCGCGGTTTTACCTTGCTTCATTTTATGCACAAGTTACTAATAAAGGTTACGATGCGAATTATTCTCGAAAGCAGTCATAATCGGATATGGCTTTAAATGTGATCTTAAACGTACGGCATGTAACGTGAATCTGCGGCGGGGCAAGCCGAGCAGAACACGGCGACGTTGGTTCTCGCATCTCCCTGCCGCGGTAGGTGCTTGCGTGTGCCTCCAGACTCCCTGTCCCAACTATATATTCGCTGCGCTGGCGTGCTGTCCAATCTCCGTATGTACGTGCAGCCAATGTGGGCAGCGACGACGTCGTCCTCACCGCCATAGGCGCGGCCCCCGCAGCCATCCTCATCGGCCCTGACGGTGACATCACAGACGACCAGCCTGTCGTACTCAACGCCACGGCATCGTATGATCCCGAAGCGACCCTACCTGGTCTGCAAGGCCTGGCATTCAAGTGGGAATGCAGGTGGGCCTTATGCTGCGCAGCGCTGCGTTGGCCGCTTCGCGCTCTCAAGTCCGACCAGCCGTGCATGCTGCACCCTAGAATGCACGCAATAAATCAATCTCATAATAAGTTGACAACGGCGCCCCCAACTTGCTTGTATCATCTCCTCATACATACGTCATGAGCACGAAGGAAACCGCTCTCGCGGGACTTCGTCGGCAAAGCGTGCGGGCGGAGGTCACGAGCGATCTCCGTCCGCAACGATTCCCAACCAACTAACTGTCCTCACGCCCATCGCCTGGTTCTACTATGGCGACAAGCAAATGTCGTATGGTGCGGTGGGCGTCTATCTGGCTGTTGTTATTTGCAGGCGGGATGACTACCCCGTCCCGTGCTTTCGAGGGTCGCAGCAGGGCGACGACTCCGCGCTGGGGCTGGGGCTGTGGGTGCTGCCCGCGGGGCTGCTGCAGAACGGCGTGGTCCACACCTTCACAGTCACGGTCATCAAGCCGGCGGGGGCCGGGCCTGCGGGGGCGGCGGCGCCCCCGTCGGCGACTGCGGCGGTCCGCTTCCGGCCTCGGCCCGCGTCTGAGAAGTTCCCGCGGGGCCTGCTGAGGCGCCTTTGCTCGGGGGCTGCGGCTTGTGCGGCGCCGCACCCGACCACCCGGCGACTTGCGCTGTTGCTGCTGCTGGAGGAGGACTACAGGTGGGGGATTTCGCTGTCTTTGTTGACAAAGGGGTACAGGTGGCGGAATGTTCAATCCAGCCAGCGGGAATACGGAAGGGTCTGCTGCCAGTTGGGGCCTCGGGACTGGTCGCTCGGCGGATGGAGGGTCCTGCACGTTCGTTTGCGAGGGGTCGATTCGGTGATACGATCCAGTTGATGTCAGGTGGGGCTTTCTGGAGATGCGAGGCGAAAACGACGGTGCGAGTAGATGAATTGCTCCGGCCGATCTTGGTTTATTAACATGCATCCAACAGCTCGCGCCCTGTGCGTGGGTCGCTTGACCTACATGCATATGGTTTACCTTCTTTGGTTCCTCGTTGCTCACGACGGCCGTCTATCTTCAGCGTTTCGTTGCCTTTTTGCTGGAATGAACATGTATGGGCTGATGGCTGCCTTGCTTGTGGTGCCTGACCTACCGCGTATACCTGCCTTTCCCACATGCAGCGACGCAACCGTTGTCTGGTCCAGCGACCAGATCCCCAGCGGCCTGGGCGCCCTCAGCGCCGAGACCGCCAAAACCGACAGCACGCTGCCCGCCAACGCAGTACGGCTCAGCATTCCACCGTCGTACCTGCCCATGACCCAGCCCGCCGTCACCGTGGTCGCAAACCTGGCCTACGCGGGTGCGACGGGCATGGCGTCTGTGATCGTACAGCTCGACAGCCCGCCAGAATGCAGCTTCGACCCAGCCAATGCGTCGGCGTGCCTCAGTGTCGTACTTGCGGCCGGCAAGGATACGTTTCCGTTGGCAGTTGCCGTCGTACGGGCGGTTGGCTTCACGGACGCCCAGGACGCCCAGCAGCTACTACGGTACGAGTTTGGGCTTGGCGATCCATCTGAGGGAGATGTGCGGCAGGTTGGCACGGGGTCGTCGGCGTCTCTGGCAGGCCTGCGCAACGGTACCGTACAGATATACGGCTGCGCGCTCGACAGTGCAGGGTCCCGTACTTGCGGTACGGGTACGGTGGTGGTCAAACCACCGGGCCCCGCCTTCAACGCGACCGCGGTTTTGGCATTGCTGGATTTGGACTCTCTTGTGGCGGTGAGCACCAGTATGTGGATGTGGGTTTAGGGTATGGAGTGTATGATGGCGTTAGCTGCTGTCAGAGCTAGCGGTTGTCAACGCCGGGGAAAGATTCGCAATATTGTCAGTCGTGCAAACACTCAACGGGCCCGTTGTTATTAAGACATCTGGCTGCTGGAGTGTGCCTTCTGCCTTGCTTGCTAGCCGCCTGCCCTTTAGGGTGCCAATGCGTGTGCCCGCTAGCAGCCAGGAAGCATGTGAGCCCAATGCCAAGCAAGGTCCCAAGGACAAAGCCCAGTAGTCAGACGGAAGTTATCAGCAAATGGACATTCAGCAGTTCGTTGACAAACCCGCCGCCCGCGCTCTCCCGCCTCCGTCCCGTCCCTTCCGGAGCAAAGGGTAACAACCCCGGCGCAATGCTCCAGGGAGCGGCCCAGACGGCGCTCCTGCTGGGGATGATGGCTGCCGGCGGAGGCGACGGCGGCAGTACAAGTGATGACGGGGCGGCGCAGCTGCTGCTGGCTTCACGCAGTGAAAAGCTCCTGTCCGGCTTGATGTCCAACCTCGGTGGCGGCTTTGACAGCGACCGCGTGAGGGCGGGCCGGTCAGGGGGACATGCACGTGCGCGCGGTTTTTTGGACACAGATCGACACCGACATGGACGGTGTGCCACTACTAGCTAGCTACAAGCCCATCAGCCATCACTGCTGCTGCTGCAACGCGCATCGCCAGGGCTGCACCACGCACGCCGCACATGCATTCGCCCCGACCATGCCTTCAATGGAACGAGGCGCCGCGGGCGGTTGTCTGCTGTGGGCCTGCTATGAGATCCCCCCTCAAGGAAACCCTAGCAACCCGTACCCTATCCCACCCTCCATCTCCCACCCGTAACCTACCTACCTACCTACCTACCTACCTACCTACCTACCTACCTACCTACCTACCTACCTACCTACCTACCTACCTACCTACCTACCTACCTACCTACCTACCTACCTACCTACCTACCTACCTACCTACCTACCTACCTACCTACCTACCTACCTACCTACCTACCTACCCTACCTACCTACCTACCTACCTACCTACCTACCTACCTACCTACCTACCTACCTACCTACCTACCTACCTACCTACCTACCTACCTACCTACCTACCTACCCCCCCCCCTACCTACCTACCTACCTACCCCCCCCCCCCCCCCCCCCCCCCCCTACCTACTTACCTACCTACCTACCTACCGCGCCCCCACTGCCGCCGCCACCGCAGGGCCTGCTGGTGGCCTCCACCGTTGCCAGCCTGGCAAAGAGCGGCGGAGAGCTGGTGCCCGACTCCACAAAGGCGAAGTACGGGAACGCCGCTAGAGAGCTGGTCGATGCAGCACTCGGCACCGCCGGCGCTGCAGGCGGAGGCTCCTCTTCCTTCTCATCCTCCTCCTACTCCTCCTCCGCTTTAGATCCCGCCTTTGGCAGCAGGATCTGCGCCCTTTTCGGCGTCTCAAAACCCTCATTGAGATCCATATCAGGATCCGGATCTGAATCTGGGCGGAGGAGGGGCTGGCAGCGACGACGCCGCCTGGGCGCAACGCAACAGCAACAGCAGGTGGCTCAGGAATGGCTCAACAACACGGTCCAGGCTGCGTTGAGACTGGCAGGAGGCCTGGCAGGCCTGGCTGTGCCTGGAGGCGACGGCGTCAGCTCGTCCGGCAGTGGCGTGCACCTCTCGGTCAGTGCCGTACAGGTGTACGGCAGCGGCGCCGCAGCCACCGCCACGGCGACGGTGTCAGCCGGCGGCGGGCCAGTGCTGGCGGTGGCCGCCGTTGGCGGCAGCAGCAGCGGCGCCGCCGGCGGGCGTCGCCGGCTGGTAACACTATCGCAGCTGCGCGCAGAGGACGATACATACGTTTCCGCAGTACTTCCTCCGGTGCCCTTCCCGCTGTTGCCGCACTGGCAGCGGCAACAGCGAGTACTGCAACAGCGGCGGCGGGTCCAGCAACAGCAGGTCTCCCCACTGGCTGCCGCCACTCCCGCCGCCGCCGTCGCAACCTTAAACCTACCCGGCAGGGTTGCGACCAGCGCCGCGGGGTACGCCCTGTCCTTGGTATACCTGTCCGCCTCGGCCACCTCCGTGACCGCCGCTCTGGGTTTGAGCCTGCCCGCGTCTGTGACGCTGCGCAGCGGTGTCGTACAGCTGGCGTGGACGACGACGTCATCCAGCTCCCCTGCGACGCCGCCGCCGCCGCCGCCGCCGCATCTGGGCGGCGCCGCCACCATCACGCTGCGAATCCTAACCACCGACTACGACCCCAGCAAAGTCGGCGCGTGCCTGTCGTACAACGTCACCGCTGCGACCGTCACCGGCCCCCTTACGGGCCTCGCATCCGCCGCCAGCTCAGCGACAATGCTGTCGTACAATGCGACCACGGGTCTGGTGACGTGCGTCGTCACCGCGGTCGCCGCATACGTCGTGGCGCAGGGCCCCGAGTCGGCCTATCCCGGTAGTCCGCTACCGACACCCTCATCGACCTCTCAACCGGTGGCGGCGGCGGAGGCGGCTGCACCGCCCGCAGCCATCATCACAGGTGCAGGCCTGGCTGCGGGCTTGACGACGCAGGCGGCGGCCTCGCCGCCGCCGCCGCCGCCGTCTCCCACCAACGTCCAGCTGGCGCCCGGGTCCGTCTCCGGCCTCGAGCCGCACAACAGCAGCGGCGGGCTCAGCATGGCCGCGATCTTGGCCATCGTCGGCGGGGCTGTGGGCGCGGCCATCTTGATCTCGGCGCTGGCGCTTGTGGCTGTGAGGGCTCGCCGCAGACATCACCAAGCGACCGCCTTCTCGGGCCGGCGGGACGCTGCCGCCGCCGCTGGGCTGCAGCCCGCGCAGGCCGGCGGCGGCGGCGCCTTGGCGGCGGGCCCGCTGGCGGATGGGCCGTATTATTCCAGCAGCCCCGCACCGACGACCGCACAGCAGGGCTGGTGGCCCTCGGCGGGTACGCAGGTGGTTCCGTTCGACTCAAGTTCGGCGCCAGCAGTAGTGGCGCCGACAATGACGCAGCAACAGCAGCAGCAGCCGCAGCAGCAGCAGCTCCGCTGGCGAGGCGGCTACCCGGCGGGTGCCGTTTCCGGCGGCGGCGGCACGGCGCCTGCTGCTGTGCCGCGCGTGAGGACCGCCTGGGACGACTCGGCGTCGAGGCTCGCCGCCGAGCCGCTTGATTGATTGAAGGCGGTGGTGCGTGGCCGTCACGGCGGCAGCCAAGGCTGCGTTCGGTCGGCGGAGTCAGATGGCCCCGCGTGTAACGCTGGGTTACAGTATAAGTCCCTAACAATGACCCTGCACAGCATCTCGAGAAGCCTTTGGCCGCGCCGTGTTACACCGCGGGTGTCATGTGAAACACAGACACGTGCGTACATACACGCAAAGTAAGAACAAGTTACTGGCACACATGCACAGTACGTAGGTTGCACGCGTTGTCGTTTGTATTGCCAAGCAATTTATTTATGATAATCGATCAACGGCTCGCAGCAGCGACGTACGGCGTTCACCGTCGTCGTTGACCTACGTACGTTGACCAGCCCCTCAATCGACCATACATCCAGCCAGTGATCGGTCAGCATGCATCACAATGATGAGACAACGACGGACCCGCCGCCGCGCGGTCCAAGCGACCGTCTACATACAGACCGCCGCGCGAGCGAGGTAGGGCAACTGGGCAGGTAGGCCTGCGTGAACGAACGCGCGGCGGCAGGTGCTGAAGGATGAACGCTCACGAGCATAGAACTGTCATCATGCATGTCCGCTGTAACGAACATCCTTATTAATGTATGGCGGGGAGTTTCTTCGCAGTGATCGATGCATCTGCTGGCTTCCGCCCTTGTAAGGCTTGTTGAATGGACGTATGTTCATTTCCGCGCGGTATAGTTGCTTGTGGCGTTTCGGCTTACGCTTTCTGCTGCGTACGCCTAAGATGACTAATGAAGCTTGCGTGTTCGTTAATGCAGCGTATGTAGACAGCGCGCGGACGCCATCCACGCAGGGGCGGCCGGGGCCGTGGATGGTCTTGTCTCATCACTTTTTGGTGTGTATGTTGCGTCGCACGCTTGCTTATACCTGCTTGTTTATTTGGATGGAATGCATGACGTGCTGCGTCTGCGCCGGCGGCGGTAGCGGCGGGCGGGGCGGCTCGCTCCGCGGGCAGGCAGGGGCGCGCGGCTGCGTGGTCGGCGCATGCCCGATGCGTAATGTGTGGGCGGGGGTCTATCTATCTGTGCTTTACTATTGACTGGGAACAGAAGCAGCAGCAGATCGTTTTGCGTGAGGCAAGACGACGATCGAGTCGAGACGGAGGAGGCAGAAGGCAGCAGGTAATAATTGCTGATCAATGTACGTACCGACGTACGTACCGACGTACGGCGGGCATCGCAGCGAGAACATGTATGTAGTGCCTGTATGTGTGCGGTACTTACCGCAACAGCCAAGCAACCGCTGTGGTCGATCGCGGGAGGGAGGGATATCAACAATCTGGAGGGCACGTGCGTGGGCTGTCTCTCACAATTGAGGCGGGAATACTTACTCTTTACCACGCGTGGGTTCTAATGACCTTCACTTGCTTGGCCGCCTGAAGGCGGCATGCATCCGCCGCCACGCACGTACGGCCCCACGCGCCTTGCGTGCGATGCAGGACTCGGGAAGGCGTGCCCCCCGCCTCGCTCGTTCCTGTATGTATGTGATCCGTCCTGTCCGACGAGTGGCGGCTCCACGCAGTACGTGGTTCTGCTGGCGATCTCAAACGAATGCATGATGAACTCATTGCGCAGCACGTACGCACTAATAATTATTGATCATGCATCTTAAGCATCGTGAGCAGCCTCGGCTTCTTTGTTTTGACATGTGTACCGCCTCCGCCCTGCCGAAGAAGACCTAACCACGGCCATGCAATATGCGGACGATACTGAAGTGATCATGGGCAGCTCGGCCGAACTCGGGCATTTCCTGGCGAGCATGGACACCTTTGCCAGGGGTTCGGGACAGAAACTGAACCCCGACAAGGTGGAACTGTTTCCGGTGGGACCCGCTGAGAAAGGGGTAGAGGCAGGAGGCGAGGAGGTTCGGTGCTGGATGCGAGTGGTCAAAACCGCCATGGCGTTAGGCCTGCCGTACACGGACGTGGATGGCGCCCCGGAGATGGACTGGGGAGCGCAGATGGACAAGGTTGGCGTCAGATTCACGAGGATTTCGCAATTGTCACTGTCCGCCTTCGGGAGGGCATCGGCAGCCGCGGCGTACGGGCTGCACAGACTCACTTGGCACATGGAGCATGGCGGGATGCCTCCGGAGGCAGTGATAGACCGACTCGAAGGGTGGACGGCACGCCTAGTAGATAGGGCCCAGGGCCCCGAAGCCACCGAGAGGCGGCCTACTGGGATGCCACGTAGTCTGCTGCCTGGGCACCCGGCGGTGGGGGGCTTCGGCGCGCTGCCGCTGCGGGAACATATCCGAGCGCGCTGGGCCTCAACGGCGGTGCGGTACATGAGGAGGACACGCCACCAGAGGGCCGTCCCCTGGCAACGAGTTGTGGACACGATCCTAGCGGACGCCTCAGAGGCATGGAAGTAAGCCGCGCATGGTGCTTACGGCAACGGGCGACAGCCCATGGAGAGGGATTCGAAGGCTAGAACCAGAGGTACAGCGGGTCGTGACAGCCCTAGCCGCCCTGCCGAGAGTGGTGGACATCGCCGAACACCCGCTCTCCCCGGGGGCATGGTGCTGGAACGCACCACTGTGGGGGAACCCACTGCTCCCGGAGGAACTGCCCCAGGGGGGCCGCCCCGGCCTCGAGCATATATTCCCAGACCTGGTGGACTGCATCGGGCTGCAAACGATCGGACAGTTCATCCGTGTGGGGGAGGCGCTCCGGATGGTAACAGACGGCTGGGCAGAGCCACACTACATAGACTCCGCTCGCATGGCACGGTGCGCCGCACGGGCATGGGCGACCTTCGCACAGGATTGCCTGGGCTCTCGCGCGGGGGCCAGGCGATGGGGTGATTGGCGGCAATGGGCCGAACTAGACCGACGCCTGGTGGACCTTCAAGCAAGGCTGCCAGCGGCCTGGGTGGCAGCAGCCCTAGAGGTACGGGCGGATGGGTCCCAGGGGGCGCATGTGCCCACGGAAGAGGACGTGACGGCCATGCTGCTCGATCGCATGGGCTGCTGGCGGTTGAAAAATGGGCTGAAGGTGGCCCTGAGAGAGTACTCTGTTCGAGTGGGGACGGCGATGCAACTAGCAGAGGTGGCGGAACGGCGCAGTTCGGCCCACTTGCTGTTTGCCTGTGAGGCGGTAGGACTGGGGGCCACCGACCCGATCACTCAGGTGGCGGCCGCCCGGATCCAGGGACTGCTGAGCCGCCTCTGGCTTAGTACCCGGTGGGAAAATGAGCGTAAGGAGGCCTTTTGGCGCCTCACAGTCGATGGCGTCCCGTTGTTGGGCAATTCCCATATGCGCCACGCGAGGGTGGCGCGGTGTGGGTGCGGTGGATACCCAACGGAAGGCGAGGGGACAGAAACACCCCGCCAGCACCATTTCTGGTCGTGCCGGGTGGCCCAGGCGGTGGTGGGTCAGATGGAATCGCGTCTAGGGGCGCGGATACGGAGGACGCATGTCTGGCTGGCGGAACCCCCGCCACCCGTTGAGCAGTGTGTATGGGATGTGGTGGTGTTGGCCGCGATCGCGGCCATGGAGACTGGTCGCCGATTCATGGCGGCCGCCCTGCGGCGGTCAGTACCAGGTCAGGGTACGACTGTACGGCCGGGACCGAAATTGGCAGAGCAAGGGGAGCGGCGCGCAGTCGCTGACTTTGGGGGCGCCTTCACGGGTTTGCCCAGTTGGGCCTCCCGAGACGTGGATGGACCTCGGTGGGCCCCTTCCAACCTTTCTTGAAAGTGTCGGGGGGAGTCTTGCGGTGTGCGGGGCCTGCTCCCGATGAGGGATGAGGCACGGGTTCCCCGCCCTCTACCTGTTTGTATTCGGGTTATCCGACCCGGGGCTCAAGTTGGGGACCTGGCCTGCCCTCAGATTGGGTAGGAGGTAGGGCTCCCGTTGGTGTGTTATTGCTTGACCTAGGTATTTCTTCTGATGCGGGCTACTCCACTAGCGGTCGCTGGGCAGTGTCACGAGCCAGGCGTGGGTCTTCCAAGGCCTCGACAGGGTGCAGCGTTGGGTGCCTCAGGGGTGGTGGTAGCTGGGTGATGGGGTGCCTGTGTGGCGACCTCCCCTGTGCTTGGCTTTATCCACTTCTGGGGATTCTGCCCTCTGCTGTGCCTATCCCTTTGGTAGTGTTGCCCCGCTGCGCGCCTCTGCTTGCTTCGGTGTCTGGCTGGGTGGGGTCATGGCCCGGTGTGTTTTTGGGTGCGGCCTTGAGGTGTGGAGATGTCCTGCCGCGGGGCCTGCTGGGGCTTGCCCTGGTACACACCGGTGATCCCTTTGGGGTCCGCTGTAACGTTCATTCAAATGGTACTAGCAGCGGTGCGTGTCTTTCCTCCTTATTAGTCCCCCTGCGCGCCTTCCCCACCTCGCTGTAAGGAATGGTCTCCGTGGACGTACGGATGCTGCTGTGCATCTGCTTTGTCGTGCATCCATACAATGTAACCGTTACAAGGAGGTAGTACCACTAGCTAGTCCCGACCGGGCGACCATATATCATTTGAATTTTACGAAAGTCACGACACCATCTGTCAGCCGTCCACGCATCCGTCCCGCCATGAGTTTACCTACGTACGGCTCCGTCGGCCCTGCATGATTTGAGGTAATAATTTATACTAAATTCAAAATATACAATACTCAGATCTAAGCCGAGGCGTATGTAATTATTAAGGGCGCGGGGGAACGTTACAGGCGAGATGTATGATGGGTTTCCCCTGGCCTTCGTTTGCACCTTCCGCCACCATTATGATACGAGGTACAATTTGCGTGAATGAGTGGACGTCTGCCAAGTAAAGTATGGATGGCGGGGCCAGTGCTGGGTCTTCCGGGACACCGACAGGTTGTTGAAGCCGGGTCGCGGACTTTTGGGGTCGCCAGGCTGTATCGGTCTGCCGCGGCACACTTTGTTCATCAGTGAGTCATTTCTGTAAGGGCTCGGGGGCGTCAAGTCGCTGGCGATATCATACGCTGTGGTGCACAGGGTAGTCACGCAGCACGGGAGGGCGAGCGAGCGAGGGTCAGCGAAAGTTGTAAATTTGGGCCCGATCTAGGTTTTGCAATCATGCTATGGATTCAACCATTACCTTATGACGAGTTGCTGCGGCTGCGAGGAAGGCTGCTATGACGTGTGCAATTGGGCTGCGGATTAATGGTAGCCAGGGTAATCAATGATCGATTACCCTTGATGGTAATAGTGAGCATACCGTCCGCGACACCCGGCCAATATGAGACGCCGCCCTGGAGCGGTGAAACATGCTTCGTTGTCAGTGCGGTTCACGCAACGGCAACGTGTCTACATGTTATAGGTTTGATAGCACTGTTCGTTGCAATAAAGATGCAGGGATAAACTTGACATCTCCACACTCGCGTTTGTCATGCAAGACCGGTTCACATAAGCTCCTTGCCAGGCAGCGTCCGTTGCATATCCGCTTATAGCTATACGTTCTTAGACCCAAACGCTTTCCTAAGGCAATCAACGGTAACTTTTTTCAGTCCACATCCGAGTGTCCCGGGCACAACAGTGCGCTTGCGACCATGAAGCTTTTCTTCACGACGACACGCACCTAGTTACCCAACCTCGTGTTGATATGGGCAATCAACGCCAACCAGCGCTCGACCCCGTAAATGAAGACAACGAGGACAGCAGCTCTGACGAGGAGGACTGCATCAGCATCTCGGACCTTGGAACAGTGGGCCTTAGGGCGAGCTTTGACCAAGAGCGCTACCGGGTAAGCCAGCAGCGAAGGATGTGCGCCGCGCATTGTGCCATACGCCCAACAGACCGCATCAAGCGCGCAGCTCGCGCACCGTCTGGGTCAGGTGGCTGAAGGATTTGTCACGCTCGGCAGAAGCGAATCCAATTTGGCTGTGTCCTGTGCTACGTGTAGGTGAGGACAGGCTGCGCCGAAAGGCCCAGCCCACAAGGCACCAGGTCAGGTACCGGACCTGGCAGCTCTCTGCATGCCGCGCAACGGGCCCAGGCCGGAAGCGCTGCCGGAGCAGCGCTGTCGCCACTTGGTGGGACAGGCGCAGCACCAGCAGCAACAGCAACGGCTGGCCCTCTCCCGGTACCGACATTTAACAGCCCAGCACTGCGTGTCGGCAAGCAAGTGTACCACCGGAGCAGGAGCGCAGGCGCAGCGCCAGGAACCATAGTACGGGGCTGGAGTTTGCCTTCTGCGTCTTCCACACGTGTCAAGCGGTGGACAGGGTCCTGAAGGCGGCTCCCATCAGCAAGGCAACCCGCGCGGAAGTGCTCGACGCTCTGCGCCCGTTGGTCTTTGCGCGGACGTACTCTGCCTTTGCCCGGGCCGAGGCGGACTTTTTGGACCTGTAGTGCGTCAAGTCCGTCCCGGGGTTCGTCGCCTACTACCAGCAGAACTGGGGAGGGCGTCAGGCGAACAGGTATGTTACCGGCTAAGATGGGCTGTGCGGGGTGGCTTCGTGAGTTGACAGGGGACCCGTCCACCGTGGTGTAAGGCCGCACAGCAAGAGTATAAGCTCTCGTCTTCCTTATTTCCCATCCACAGGTGGGCGACCTTCGGCCGACAGCTGGACATGACCACGACCAACCACCTAGAGCGCTTCTGGCAAACGCTCAAGCACAGCTTCCTGAACCACCGCACCAAGTCGTCACTATCGGAGCTCGTCCGTGTCGTCGTGACCCAGGTAAGAGCAGCACGGGGTACTTTTCCTATTAGCTACTTCTCTGTGTTCAACGGTGCAGTGCCAAGCCCAAAGTAGGCCTAAGGCACCATACCCTTTACCCCGACCCTTCCCTGTCGCGTATCCTTTCCTTTTGCAGGTGATGCCACAGCAAATCCGCGACGCGTCGCTGCGACGCCACCAGCTGCGCACGTCCAACCAGGCGCGCAGGGTCTTGATCCACCAGCACAAGGTGACGTCGCTGGTGCAGAGCGCGCAGCAGTCCATGCAGTGCTGCGTTCCCGCGCTGGGCCTGGTGCTGGTGCGGAGCATGGACAGTGTTGAGAACGGCTCCAATGGCGGTGTGGCGGGTGGCAGCCAGGACTACGACTCCGATGATGCCCGTGAGGAACAGCAGCGGCAGCAACAGCGACCTACGGAGTACCACGTGTGCCTTGCCGATGCGACGTGCTCCTGTCCCTCGGCCAGGTATGCGCGTGTCTGCAAGCACCTGGAGGCCGTTGCGGAGGCCACGTACAGTGCAGTCTCGGCCGCCGAAGCCAGTGGACGTGACGACGCGGCCGGGGGTGCTGCCGCAGCCGTCGCAAGGGTTCAGGTGACGTTCCGCCTCCTGACTGCCGGCGCGGAGGTGCTGTTGACGCACGACAAGCTGCGGCGCCGGGAGTCACCGGGTGGAGGGGCGGGCAGTGATGTCTACCCGGTCCATCAGTACCCGGACATGGCCGCGCTGTTGGGACCGGCTCCGGCCCCTGGTCAGCCGGGCCGTTTGCTGCCACACGCGCCCGTGGTCACGCTGGGCCCGGAGGTCCACTGCTCCTGCAGCGCCTTCCACTGCCACGGGCTGTGCCCTCACAGCGTCGTGTCAACAATACCCCTGCCGCTCTCCCCAGACCTGCGGGCGAACGGGGCGTTACAGCAGGCCATCTCGCTGGCGGCTGTCGCCCAAGCCAGCCGCAGCGGACAGGAGCGCCTGGCGCAATCGCTTGCGAAGCCCCTGCCACCGGCACCGGACCCGGTCACAGAGGAGTTGGCGGAGCGTGTAGGCAAACAAACGCTGTCACGGCTGAAGGAGCTGGAGGGCCGGGCGTCCGAGTTCGAGCATCCGGTGATGTGGGGCAGCACCGCGCCCCCTCAGTATGTGGCGCGGGCTGCCGACGGGCGTGGCGCGGTGGTGCAGGCTGCCATCCACCCGACAGAAGTCAAAGAGCGCTTCGGCCGCATGGTGGATGGCATGACGGAGGAGCAGCTGCGGCACGCGGTGTCTCAGTTGACAGGGGCAGCGGCGGAACCATCTGCAGCAGCCGCGTGTGCATTGACGCCACAGAGTGCAAAGCCGTCGGGGGCTGGCGTGCCACGTGGCAGCGGCGACGCCGGTGTAAGGTCGCCGCAAGAAGCGGGCGGTCTGGTGCCAGGCTCGGCGGGAGCGTCAGCGCGCGGTAACCGGCAGGATTCGCACAACAAGCTCCGGCCGCTGTTCCCCGGGCGCAAGCGAAAGCGTGCAGCCGTGGGAGTCGTGGCGGATGGCAGCGCTGGTAGTGGCGCCTTCGCGGATCAGTACGGACCGGGGCCGCCAAATGAAGAGGGCGCCGCCGTGGATGGCGGCGTCGCTGGCGGTGCCCACGCGGCGCGGGAGGGGTTGGGACACGCGGAGGTGGCGGGAACGGGGGCGGGGATGGCCGGGGACGGTCCGAAGCTGTTGCGGGTAAGCGGGCACGGGAGGCCCACGAAACCCAGAGAGGGATTGGGTGGCAAGACCAGGCGGCGGAGGGGGAAGAAGGTTTCCGCCGACTAGCGCCTTGTGGAGTGCGCGGAATTGTACATACGCCAAGTACATAGTGTTGTACGGTATACGACACGAGACAGCTTGCGCGGCTGTGTAGGGCGAGCAGGGGCTGTACGGTGTTCGACACGAGACAGCTTGTGCGGATATGAATACGGATATGGGACCGGCAGGAGATTGTAATCGCCAATTGCTCTACACAGTTGTCTGATACGGACACGTCACAGGCATCAGACACGTTCCAACTCGCACAGTGCATGCCTCGCCGGCATTTGTCTGCTACGGACACGTCAAAGGCATCAGACATACTCAACCTCGGTTCGTCCGTGCAACAATGATCCCGATCGTCACAAGGCTTGATGTGTGACGGACCCCGCTGTTGCCCTTGACCAGACCAATGTGCACTGGGCATATTTCAGCCCACGTCCTGATGTGCTTTTGAATGTCTCCTCGCCATACTAGCTATTCAGCACAGAAAACATAAGGGCGGTGTGGTTCTTGGTGGATTACAAGACTGCTGCTGGGGAAACGTCGAAGTTGAGAGGTGTGAGGTATCATTTCTGGTCGCAATGGATATCGCTTCTTTAAAAGCCGTCAAGAAACGTATAGCTATAAGCGGAAATGCAACGGACGCTGCCTGGCAAGGAGCTTATGTGAACCGGTCTTGCATGACAAACGCGAGTTTGGAGATGTCAAGTTTCTCCCTGCCTCTTTATTGCAACGAACAGTGCTATCAAAACTATAACACGTAGACACGTTGCCGTTGCGTGAACCGCACTGGCAACGAAGCATGTTTCACCGCTCCAGGGCGGCGTCTCATATTGGCCGGGTGTCCGCGCGGGCGTGCAGCTAATAGTGACGAACACATTGGATAACCCCGCGGTAACAACATGACAGAATGGATCTTCAAAGATGGACTTTACTGCAGTTTGATCAAGGCAACTCAAGGAAGAGCTCTGACTTTTGGATGACATGTGAATAACGACATGTTGTACAGTACGTTAGTACAATGTCGGGAAACTACATTATGACCATTGGTATAATTGGATCTAAGCCAGCCCTCTTCTGGGTCCTAAAGGTCGTGCATTTAAGTTACCTAGCCCTGTATGTTAAGAGAAGCTTGAGAGCTCCAGGATAAATTGCTTGTGACATGTAAGCCCTGCAATCCATTACTGATATTGTGAATTACAGAATAGGTCCGCCAATTCCAATGTATCATTGTATGTCGCGTGAAAGGTCCTGACCCATCAGGTCCTTGCCAACAAGTTTATAGATCACTGCCTGATAAACCAGACATGGAGGGCAGTGAAGATTATGCGAAGCGTTCGGAGCGTGTGAAGGCCTTGCTCTCGAGCTATTATGGAGAGTCTGGACCTGGCACAGCGCCCCAGCCCAGTGCTCCGTCGCAGTCAGGGGCAACCGCGGCGAGGGGCCCAGTCGCACCACATCTTGGGGGCATTGCCGCCATTGACACTCCAACGTTCAACGCCGATCAGCACACGTCGGACATCCTGCGCATTTTCTCGCTTGAAAAGTTGATGGTTGAGCACAGGAATATGGCCAGGGAGATAAAGAACATTGACTCGGATATGCAGCAACTGGTTTATGAAAACTATAACAAGTTCATCACCGCCACGGACACCATCCGCACAATGAAATCGAGTATCGACGCCATGGAGAGCGACATGAGCAGACTGCAGCAGACTGCCAGTAAGATGGGAACATTGCGTGGCTGTGGGACAGGGCTTTGCACGGCATGACAGGCCGGCGTACTGCAACCAGATGCCGTACCGTGTGGCTTCGGCTGAACCAGGCCACTTCCACGGTTGCATGTTGGTCTTCATTTACTACTGACCGAATGTCCAGGAAGCCTCTTGAACTGTTGGTGGGGTACCCGATGTATCTCTGGTGCCTCGCCTCGTCAGTTACCACCGTCACCGCCCTGCAGGCGTCGTGGCGGAGAAATCATTATCCGTCAGCAACAAATTGCAGCAGCGCCGCGAAAGCATGGAGCAGCTGTACAAGGTGCAGCGGTTATTGCGCAAGCTCCAGGTGCGGGGTTCCATGGAGCTGGGCACATGGGCACTGCGGCCGCTGCCGGACAAGCGCCCGGCAGCCCGGCGCTTGTCCGGCGCGGACCGGCTGCTCACTCACCGAGCATGCATAGGATGGATTTACCTGGATTAAACGGGCCTGGGTGATTGGAACGGACCTGGTGGGTGCTTTCAATATATGCCGATGTGCTGCGCTGCGCGGCGGGGTCCCTCTGATGTGCTGCGCGGCGGGGTCCTCAAGCTGGAACCGTGTCCCACCGTCACGGCACCACTCGCCTGAATGGTCGCCCGCATGACTTGCCTCGTTTCGCTCTGCCCGCCACGTAGACTGTGTTCGACCTGCCCCGCAAAATGCGAGCGGCGTTGGAGGAGGACGCGCTGGACACGGCCGTTGGCCTGTACGCCGAGGCGCAGCCGCTGTTGCACAAGTACGGTGGCAGAGGAACGTTCAAAGTCATCGCGCTGGAGAGCGATTTCGTGGCTCAGGAGATTTCACAGGTAGGTGGCTTGGGACTAGGACACAGCAGCCCCCGGGCCGTCGTGGCCGCAGGAAGTCAGGCTGAGATGCAGAGTGTGGTCTTCGTTGCGCGCGATTCCTGACGGACCTTGAGCTTTGTCCCGAATACTGCAACGGGGATGTGATGGGCTGAGCAGCATTTGACCGCCGAGGAAGGAAAGGTGGTCGCGCCGGGCACGCCATTGATCGTAGGGACGAGCAGCGGCGAGGGGCTGCAGCAGCTAGTTAGCAGTCATGGGCCAGGCCGACAGCGGGCGAAGCAACTGATTCGCCGCAAGCCGCTTGCCCTATTTTCGCCCGCAGCTTCTCAAGAAGCGGCTCATGGAGCGCAAGGATGATGCCGAGCAGTGCGTGCTGCTGCTCCGCAAGCTGGGCGAGCCCGACGACACGCTGCAGGTACGTGACCGTGGACAAAAGTGCGACCCACGGATCATTCCGACTTATAATATCCGCGCGTGCTCTGGTTTTTCAACGGTTACCACCTACTGGTGTTTCGGAGCATGTCAACAATGCTGTCTTCTAAGGTAATGATACATACCGCCGGCTGGTTGTGCATACCTTACGACCGCAGGACAAGTATCTGTCCGGGCGTGTGGCCCGCATCAAGCGGGTGCTGGCGGAGGCGGCAATCGTGGCGGACGCCATGGCGGCGTCGATGGCGGCGACTGCCGGCGGCCAGGCGCAGCTCTTGCAGCCGCCACCGAAAGCACAGGTGAGTCACACAGCCGCAACGCTTCGGTTGCGCGTCGTTTGGTGCGTCAGGCCTATAAACACGTTGCCCCTGTAAAATTGATCCGCAACACACGATTAAGAGTGTATCCTCATGTTTTCGAGACTGAGCTTTGGTGAATAAGCAACACGTTGCTTTTCTCCCGTCCCGCTACCAGCTGGCGGCGCCCGAGTCTTGGGGTTGGACGGGTGGGCAACCCCCGCAGCTGCGCGCCTTCGTACGGGCACTGGACGAAAAGTTCATCAACAGCGTGCAGGTGAGGGCAGCTGGCTTGTCTGGGCCTTGCGCGACCGAGACGAACGGATTATGGACGGTTGCCGGGTTTACTGATGGCTATGAGACTGGAAGGTTCAAGTCGGCGCAATCATGCCGTAGTTGCAGTTTCTGACATCATCGTGAACACCGAAAGAGGCCGCGCTGCGACTCGCCGCTCGTCGACTTCGTCGTCATGTGCGTTTCGTAAAACCCGTAGGCAGGGCGCGGAAGCCTGTCCACACTGTTAATGATGCTGCTACTACTGTATGCGTATGTGCGCTTACAATGAGCGAGGTCTAGCCGGTCGTTGTGGCTGCTGCCGCGATCTGCGCGATTGCCTCGCCACCGCACTGTCATGGTCGATAGGACAGCTCCTTGATTGCCGTTTCCTTGGGCGGCCTTCACGTTCACAATGATCGACGTCAACCCCGGACATCGGCGGCAACCCCGTGCAGGAGACGGTGGTCAACGTGATCCGCTTCTTCCTGCCCGAGGGGTCGGAGGACAGCCCGGAGGTAGGGGCTCCGTTCATCCCGGCCGCTCCACTGCCTGCCGGCCCTCACCTGCACCAATGTGTCCGGGCTTGTGTGTTCAATGAGAGACTCGCCCGAGTCACCCCGGTTCGGGCTTGCGTGTGTAGGAGAGGAGAGGGGGGTTACAGGAGATGGTAGACGATTGAAGCTGCGATGCTGGCAGTGCAAAGGGGGTAGCCGCTTCGGCTTTCAACCATGCTGATACCGGGGCCCCTCTCGTCCATGACGGACAGACAGGTCTTGCATGTGGGCTCATCCCCTTGGCGCCGCCCGTTCCGCAGGCTGCCGCTGCCAAGCGAAAGCCCTTGGTGGCGCTCTCACGTGAGCTGTTCGCCGAGTACTTCAACATCGTGCGGTGAGCAGTAAATGGGGCGTGGGGGAGTCATAGTGGCTCCTGCTGAACCCCCACATGCTGGGCCGCCTGTAATCGCGCTGTACGCGATTTCCGCGAGGCTGCTGCGACCTTCCTGACGGGCCGGGGTGGCGGTCTAACGGAGAGCTGTGGTGCTGCTGTTGTGAAGTGCCGGTTATGGGCTTTTGAGGTTGGCAGCCATGGCAGTGGACCCGTGGATTATTGTCAGTAGGCTGAGAGATGTCGCGTCCTCACCAGACGATTCATGTTTTGGGTCGAAGCTGAGGAGTTAGGGGCTTCCCGTGTGGCCGCGCAGACGGGTGGTCACGGACGCGGCAAAGGCGGGCGTGCTCAGGGGCTCCCTGCTGCGCGAGGCCCGGGCCGAGGCGTCGAAGGCGGGCCCCAGCGCAGCGCTGGCGGTCAACTCGCCGGCGCTGGAGCAGCTCAGCAGCGACTGGGGCGCGGAGGCCATTGCGCAGGTGCGTGTGGCGCAAGCGCATGCGGACATACGTGGAACCCCCTGGTTGCACACACACACACACACACCTCTGGGTCGGGTGGGTCTCTTCTCTAAACACACACACACCTCCGCGTCTTTTGGCGGGCGCCAGTCACAGTCGCAGTATGTGAAGCGTGGCTGTAAGCTGATGCCCGCCGCATGCGCTCCTGTGTGCCACTGTTTCCCGCGGAGCTTGACACCCAGCTGTCCCATTTCCACTTTCCAGCCTCGGGCGTCCTGCGCTTAAGGAAGTACACATTTCCTTTGCATGGCGCGCTCCCACGCAGGCCCTGTCCACCATGTCAATCGATGTGGGTCTGCTGGCGGCCCATCTGCCGGAGCTGCAGTTGAAGGAGCGGGCGCTCGAGGTGGTGCAGGTGGGTGGAAGGCAGTAGGGCGGAGGCGCAAGTCGGCCGGCATCCCGGCGGAGGCTGTCCGCCTCCTGTCTTTGTCTAGAGGCGCGTTCTGGTGAAGGCATTAGCAAGGCCGTCATGACGGCCCGACCACCCGGTCGGCGAATCCATCAAAGCTTAAAGATCTACCACCTCTTTCTTTGCCGTCTACGAATGTAGCAGTGGCTTATGCAGTCATGCTGTATCTGCCGGGCCCGAGCTGACCATGGTGGAGCCCCCTCCCCGGTATCTCATCTCGTTGGGCCCTTCTCACAGGCCGCCATCCAGCAGCACGTGACGTTGTCTTTCGCGGCGCTGAAGCAGCGCGTCATCGACGCGGCCGTGGCGGTGCGCACGGCGCTGGCGGCGGAGGCAGCCGACGGCGCGGGCGCGGGCGGGATCGGCGCCGGCCACGTCGGCAGCGGCGGGTCGGGGACGGGGGCAATTCTGCGGCAGGGCAGCGCCTACGTTGCGGAGCTGCTGCAGCGAGGCCTGGCGGTGCTGCTGCAGGTGGGGCGGAGCGGTGCATACCGCACATAGGACCCCGGATCGCCCCCCGGGTGCCCGAGCGCCTGAACGGCATATCCTGACATTTCCTTCATCATTCTCAATCCGGTGTGCACTCCTCCTTCCAGACATACTGCGCAAATCTGTTAGCGTCGCCGATGTGTTATGCTCCTGCTGGGTGACCTTTTTTTCCTATGTTCTGCCCGTTTGGTTACTGCCTCAGGGTCTGCGCGGCTACGAGTCAGCGGGCGGGTCCCGGCTGCTGGCTTCCTGGCGGGACCAGTGGGTGGACCTGGTCCAGGGCGGCCTGCAGAGCTTCTTCGGCGGTCTGCTGCTGGCCTCCCTGGAGCTGGCGGCGCTTAGGTGGGGCGGCTTCGCGCGAGTGGAAGGGCCGCAGCCGGCCTGACGCGCCGCGGCCTTACACGCTACGGGATGATGATGGGGGATAACCCGTAACCCCTGGGCGATCACGGTGTCGTCGGTGCGCTGTTTTTGCGAGGGCTGCTGTTGCATCCCAGGGAGCGCGCGCGTAAGATACGATGGCGGATGATGAGAGCACTGAGACAATGCATGCGAGGTGCAACGGGTGGTCGCACGCTGGTGCAAGAGGGCCACAAATTCCAGGATGTTTCTCCCCCCGCTCCTTAAGGCGTTCAGAGGACAATGTTCGGCTGGAGCCATCAGTCTCAGCTGGGTTTCTGTTCAGTCAGCAGAGCTCCAGGATGTACGTGATGAGGTCGAGCAGATGGCAAGCCGGGCAGTGGCGTTCTCTGTGTGACGTGCAGGTACGACGGTGGCGACCTGATGCGTGAGGCTCTCAAGGCGAGCGGCGCGGCGGGCGGCGGGTTGGCGGGGCCCGGCGGCGGGCCCGACCTCATGGGGCCGCCGCCAGGTGGTGCCGGCGGCGCCGCAGCAGCACAGGAGCTAGTCAAGCCAGGTGCGGTGGGGACTGGCAGAAATGCACACCCGGACCTGGCCATTGGCCCATCGCAGTTGGGTGTGGAGAGGTATGAAGCCTTGGCATCGATGGCGCAATGCACTTAGGCCAATGCACCCGGGCGTCGATGGAGCAATGCACCTACCGCAAGTCGCGACGAGCCGCAGCCGCGGGGCGCGGCCTATGGTAGGTGCATTGCTCCATTGACAGGGCAGCGCGTCGACAGGCGTGGCTGGTCACCAGGACCCCTCACAGTGGTGTGATTTTGGCGTCAGGCGAGCGCGTCAATGACCGTTCATCCGCACCCACACGGTGCTCCGTACAGTCATTCGCCCCGCTCCGCGCCGTCTGCAGGCTTGGTATTGTTGCTGGCCAAGATGTGCAAGTTCCTGGAGCAGGTTATGGTCCCATGGGTCATGGAGACCATCGCGGCGTCGTTCGCCAGCGCCAGCGGACCTGGCGGCGGCGGCGGTGGCGGCAGCGGGGACCTTCCGCCGTCCTTTGTGCCGGGCGAGGTGCGGTGGTCATCTGCCGGATCAATTGGTTTGCTGCTTGGGAAAGGAGGGAGTCGGGATGCAGGCAGAAAGATAAGCCCCCGGGTGCGGAGTAAGACTCGCTGTGAATCACAGGGATGGGTACCCGGCGACCCTCCCACAGCCCTGCCCGTGTCGCACCCCACTCCCAATACCCCTCACACCTACCATGCCCAGCGCAGGGTCTGTGTTGCGCAGACATCGTCGGACTGCGGCCCTGCCGGCAGACCTTCCGCACTTCCCGAAGCGAACTAAGCAAGCCGCCCCCCTGTCGCCCAACTGCAACCCAGGTGGCCCGCCGACTGTCCGCCGCGTCCTCGGCCATGGTGCTGGCGTACGTGGAGATGCACGGGCGGCAGCTGAGCGTCATGGTCCGCAGGTGGGAGGGAGAACGGGCCGCAGCGTGGGCACGAGGGACCGCATTACGCGAGGCGGGGGGGAGGGCGCACCTGACGAGTCGAATCAGCATGCGCTGCCTCCAGGGCCCTGTCGGCGACGCAGCAAATTGGTGTCCTGTGAATCATGTGCGCTTGATGCTCGCATGCCCAACATTCCCACTCTTTGGTTTTATAAGTCATCGTGCTGCTCCGCAACCTTTTTCTCCGTCGCTCCAATACAACCCCCTGTCCAACACAACAGGTCTACCGCCTCGGTGAGCTGGCTGACCTGCAAGGAGCCGCGGGGCCCCCGGCCCGTATGCTCGCTGCTGCTGGAGCGGCTGGGGCGTGTAGAGGCGGAGGCGGCAGGGCTGCTGGACGAGCCAGGCAGCGGCATGGGCGCGGGAGTCGCACCAGGCCACGGCACGGGACGCGCCGGTGAGTAGGGCTTGGGGGCAAGCACGCCAGTTCCTCGGCGCTTTCCAGCTCTGATGAGCGTGGGTGGCATGGACGTGGGATGGCATGGCCCGGGTCGGTGTGTCGGTATGTTCGGTCGTAGTAGGAGTTGCCAGGAAATGGTCAGGACGAAGCACAGGGCGTTCGTTGGGGGAGGGGCGGTGACGGACATAGGGGGCACGCCGGCCAGCCCATGTGTTTGAACAGACCCATGGTACCCGCCCACCGCGGCGTTGCAAGAGGTGCGGCGGCAAATCCTTTGGTTTGCGCGTCGTCATTATTGTCATCCTTGTTTGAACTGTGTTCCACCTGCGCCGTCCTCACCGCAGACGACCAGCCCGGAGGGGCCGGCACGGGCAACCCGATTGGGCTGTACGGCAGCAGCGGCGCGTTCGGCGGCGGAGACTCGAGCGCCGTGGAGCGGAACGTGGCGAAGCTATTCCGGGAGAAGGTGCGTTGCGGGCCCCGGCGCCCCCGGCATCGTGCAGGGGTGCAGGTCCTGGCGGAATACAGCGGCCTCACTCGCTTCCGTGCGGGAGGCCCGCTGCCAAAGTTCGGGCGAGACGTTTCTATCGCAGCATTTTGTAGAGAAGAAGCCCACGACCGGGCGATCTGCAGATTCGATGGGCCTGTGACGTCGACCACTGGTAATCTGGTTTTTTCAGTTCGAGCCGCGCACGAACTCATTTATGGATCCAAATCATCAACAGGTGTCGTTGGTGAGCAAGAGTTGGTGCCTTGTCCTGCCCTGGTCTGCACCGACCCCCAGGTCCACATGACCGGCTCGGTGCCGCTGTCCTCTCCCGCCATCCTGGCGGCCATCGCCAGTGTGGCGCTTAAGAGCTTGCTGGAGAGCATCCGGCTGGAGGTAGGGTAGCGGGGTCGGGCTGGTTGGGAGATTGAACGAGGGGTTCCCCGTGTCAGTGATCTTCGGCGGTGACCTAGAGTGGACAAGGGGCGGCTGCGTGTGGGTGTACTCAATGTGTTTTTGAACGGAAGCCGGCGTCTGGTCTGCAACTATATATTCAATGTGTTGTTGAACGGAAGCCGGCGTCTGGTCTGCGATGACTACCTTCTTGAGCGTTATGATGCTGAATCGATGCGTCGCTTGATCTCCGCTGTTGTTGCCAGACGCTGGGGCGCGCTGGTCTGCAGCAGCTGCAGCTGGACGTGGCATCGCTGCGGCCCCAGCTGCGCCGATTCTTACTTCGCGGCGGGGGCAGCAAGGGCGACGGCGCGGCGGTTGTGGAGCAGCTGTTGGAGGACGTCGTCCTTTCGGGTGGGTGCGGCTGGGATGGGCGGGGGCGACTGGGGTGTGCATGCGCGGTCGGTGGGCAGGGTCGTGCCGAATTGCATGTGTGCGGGGCTCTGCAGGGGAGAGAAGGCCGGTTGAGCCGGTGACTGCTGGGGACCTAGTTCTGCTTGTATCCACGAATGTTCGCGCAGTGTATAACCCCTAAGCTGCTTGGATTGATTGACAGTTTGCGTGCTTGGCACGGCCGAACTTAACCGCGTTGATTGTGGTGTCCCGAACTTTTGCGCAGCGACTGAACGATGTGTGGAGCCCCAACTTCTCGAGGCGGCAGTGGTGGAGAGGATCTTGGCTAGTGCCTCCTCGGACCGATAGAAACCGGACAGAGACCGAACGGCGGCGGTCCGCCTATCGCGAGCGTGGAGTACGCTTGCAGCAACCTCGGCAAGAATTATGTGCCATGACTGGGAATTAGCAAGCTGTAGAAGGTGTGATTGTCTGCAAATTGGAATGTCCGCGCGGAGCGGGCCATTGTGCATTCCACCCTACCTGGCATCGGAGTCAGGATGTAAAAATATTAGGCAAGGTGTAGTCACTGCCCCATTATTGTCGTCGTCACCGCGCTGGCAGGCGTGGAGATCTTAACCTTGGTCCGTACTCCGTAAAATGGGTCAAGAAGTACTCCAGTTACGTTAAGTTTTCTCACAGTATTTATTTTAGACAGGCCTTCAGTTTCGTCAGTCGCGCTGACCGCTGTGCGCTGTATGCCTTTGGCGTTACTTGTCCTTGGACGAAGCGGCTGGGGAATAACCCACTTTGCCGCTGCTTCATTAGATCTACTGCGCATGGGCCTTTACAATAATCAAATTATATTAGAAGGTTCGGTGTTCAGGAGATGGACGGCGCAGACGGCAGCCCACGTCCTGTGCGTGAAGGCGAACAGCTTCGGCTTCAGCTGCTCCAGCTTCAGTGCATAATAGATTCAAAGGATCGCGAAATTCAGTTGCTGCGAAAGCAACTTTCAACACAGGAGGTGCGCCCCAACTGTTGAACCGTTGACTTGAAAACAAAAATGTTCGGTGACGCAAGAGAGGGCCCAACTCGTCGGCAGGAGGCTGATGAGGTAGTTGCTCTACATGCTGAAATATCACAGCTGCGGAAGGAGGTTCAGCAGCTGACTCTTGAACGGAACGCCCTCCGGCAGTTCGCGACCGCTGCTGCAGCCTCCCCACGGGGTAAGGCGTGAAACTCACGCAGCAACTTCGGCAATTCATCACCCCCGCATATAGAAATCAGATGCGAACACGCTGCCGGCGGGGGACTTCTTTCCGGTGCTTACGTTGTGGAATACGAAGGGGCGCCAACGTTACTTTTAAGCCCTGCGCGGCATACTTCACCATGCCGCGGAATCGGCGCGTTAAGTCCAATCCGCTTAGCGCTGCGGATTTGGGGCATGTACAACGCTGTGGCGCCGGCAGGACGCTGAGCCGATAGTAGTCATCTGAAACACGTACTCACGGGTCAACCGTGATACCTTAACTGCACCCGCATGCCCGGTACGCATAACCTGCAAGAGCGCCGCTCTCCTGCGCGATAGCCTGACCGAACCTTAGCAAGCATACCCATGTCACAGGTGCTGCCTCCGGTGCAGCAGCATCGCCAGCGCCAGGCGGAGAGGCTACCCATGTTGCTCAACAGCGAGTGGCGCCTGGGGCAGTAGCCGATGGCGGCGGAGCTTCGGTATCTACGCCACGTGTCGGGGGGAGCACGGGTGGGAGCGGTGTTGGGCATCCGACGACCCCGACGGAAGGCCGGGTACGTGAAATCCAACGCGTTAGGTTGTCACAGCCGTGGCTAAGTGTGCCGATCACCTCTCCCGAGCAACTCCTTTCCCAGTCCTTTCATCTTCCACGGGGGCTCTTGCCAATACCAAGCCCTTCAGGGGTGCGCCAGTGCCCGGGTCTCTTGTGTCTTGTGCGTGATAACAGCGCATGCACCAGGTCAGCCCGCACGAAATTGTCAAGCCACACCGACTGAGTGTCCCATGGAACTTATTATTGCCACAAACCTTTCTGCTCGCCAACCCCTTGTCGTTTACCTGGGCCTTGGGACCGGATGTGGTACTCCAAGCCCTGCCGGACCTCGTTTGTTCGTACATTTGTGCCGTCCCTTGCCCAGGTTGCCCAGGGGTACCCTTTTAGCCCCGCGTCTGGGGGCGGCCACGTGGACCCGGGGGCGCTGGTGGAGAAGCTGCGCGCCCTGGTGACCAGCCTAGTGGCGGAGGCACTCGCGGCACAGCACCGACCCGCGGGTCAGGCGCAACCGCTCGGGCTGCCAGCGCAGCCCTTCCAGCCTCAGACCGCCGCCGGCGCTGCCAGCGCTGCTCTCTACACGATCACGCCCGGAAAGCCGCTTCAACACCCGGCAGCGGCTGTGGCGCTGCAGCCACTACCAGGGGACCAGGAGCGGCCTTTGGCGCCCTCGGCCGTGCCGGCTCTGACTGGCGCGACCGCTGTCGCGCCGGCCGCCGCTGCCGCCAATGTGACAGCCTTCGACAGCCAAGCGACCGGCGTGCGGTTGACCTGGCCTGGAGTGCACATCATTGTGCAACAGGTACCGCCGCCAGCCCCCGGTGCACCCGCACCCGCCTCGGAGTCAGTGGACGCGGCAGCTGGTCGCAGCTGTGAGACGACGGGGCCGCCCGTCGCTGCTGCTGCCGTACCCGCGGTTGTCACCTCGACCCCAGCGCCGGAAAACCAGGCTGGCAGCCACAGCCCACCTACCGTGAGCACCGCGGATAAGGGGACGGGGACTGGCGGCAGCGTCCCTGCAGTCAGTGAGGCAGCGGCACAGGCGGCGCCAGCAGCCCCAGCGGCGCCGCCGGCGGTCACCGCGGCAGAACCGTCAGCCGTTCCTGCCGTGTTGGAGCTCAATGTCGACGGCACGGTGATGCTGGTGGAGCGCGGTGTGCTGGAGTCCCAGGCGGCCGGCAGCATACTGCACCGGAAGCTGGTCCGCGAGTACAACACGCTGCCGTTGGACGCGCACGGCAGGCCGTACCTGTCGTACGACCCGCGCGCGTTCCAGGTAAGGCGCGGAATAAATGACCCGTGAGAGCGACTAGGAAGGGAACGAGGATAAGGAGGTCAGCTAGACGAGCCAGACAAGGATTTGGGGGGGATTGTAGGTAGGCAGAACGCTAGTGCTGGCGAGGTGTGTGATGCGTACATGCTCCGGTTCGCATGCATGTGCGGCATGACGCGCAATTGATATCCGATAGGGTTTGATTAGGGCCCATGATTAGGGCACCGTTTGTCAACTTGATAATCTATATCTTCTCTTGTGCTCTCGCCTGAATCCCCGTTGTGCAACAGGTGTTACTATCGCACCTGAAGGAGAGGTACCTGTTCGGCAGCGCAGTCGCGGCACCGCTGGCGGGCTTGGCACATGCGGCGGAGTCCCTGGGCGTTTCCCGCCATTACTTGGCGCAGGTTCGTGAGGTGGCGGGTTCCGGTTGGGCGGCTGCATGGCGGCAGGCAGGGTCATCCGAAGCTTTGCGGTCAGGAGCAAACCCCACGCGATGCCAAGAGCTAGCTCACCAGGCACGAGTGGGAAATGATTGGTGGTGCACATCCCTTGCGCGCATCTCATCCGTCTGGTGCACAGTCATGGTGACGCGCATCTCACCACACACCACACGAGATTACCTGGCTCGCTGACTGTTCACCATGAAAGGGCGTGGATGCAAGCGCATCAGAACCCCTCGCGCGTGGCTGAGCATGGCCTTGCCGCGCTGCCGCCCTTGGTGACACCAACAAAACTCGACCGGCCAAACTCGTCCGCTCCACCCAGGTCGCCGCGCACTTTGGCCTGGTGATCCCGCCCACCCTGGAGCCGAAGGCGGCCGTCCCGGCCATCCCCGCCACCTCCACCGCAGCAGCCGCAGCCATCCAGTATCCAACCATCGCCGCGACCCCCTCCGGCTCCACCGACCCGGTCTTCTTCCAAGCCGCTCAGCCACGCGCCCCGGCGGCGTCAGCAGCATCTGTGGCGGCTGCCTTGGACAGCCTCATCGCCCAACCCAAACCCTCATCCGCGACACACCTCGGCCAACCCGCACTGGCGGCTGCCGATCCGAGCCGGTCCCCGCCGAACCCGTTCGAGGTTCTTCCGGCGGCTCCGCCGCCGCAGGCTGTGCACGCGCCGCAGCTGGAGGCCGCTGCGACTGCTGCTGTTGCCAGGGGGTTGCCCTCAGGCGGAGTTGACGTGGCGCAGCCCTGGGACCAGCTACCCAGTCTGCGGGTGCCTGCACAGCCGGTTGCCGGCGTCAACACCGCGGCCGGGCAGGCACTGTCCGGGAGCGAGCAGGCGAGCGTCGTCAACGTTGCCAGCAGCGAGCTGCACTCGGTGCTGAGCACCGCCTTCGGCTCTGGGGCGGTGAAGCCTGATGCGGAAAATGCCGGTTTGACGAACCGACCGGCGGTACATGATGTCGCGGCTCCGCCGGCCGCCAGCGCCTCCGGGGGAGCTCCGGTCGGGGCAGTCGGCGAAGCCTTGGAGCGCTTGAGCAACGGGGGCGCGGCCGGCAGCCTCCTGCCGGCAGACTCAGCGACCGCATCGACACCGGCGCTTCAGGCCGCCGGCTCGTCCCCGCCGCCGCAGCCGCCAACCCAGTCTCCACAAGCGCTTGCCCAGCGCCCGTCCACCTCACTTCCGTCGCCATCGCGCATTCCGCCGCCGCCACCGACACAGAAATCCGTTCCTGGCGCGCTGCTCCCGACAGCCTGTGCGCAGTCCTCGGGCCCAGGTGCCGTGTCAGCACCAGGTGGCGCTGCGGCTGGCGCTTCGCCTGCAGCCGCTGCGCCTGCGCTTGCCGCTGCGGTGACACCGGCCGCTGCTCCAGCGGGCGTGGACTCGACGGTCCCCGGCTGGTGGCAGCCCTTCCCGGAGGGCCCAGCTGCCGACGCTGTCGCCGCCGTTGCGCCGGACTCGACAGGACCCGCCAGCCTTATCCCCGCGACAGCGGTGACAGGCAGCGGCGCAAGCGGAGAGGCGGCGCTGCCGGCAGCTCTCACAGCAGTGGCCGTGCAGCAGGAGCCTCCCTCCGCTTCCGCTTCCACCGCCGATCCGCAAACGGATGCCGTGCCTGCTGCGGCTGCAGCGGTGGGTAGCGACGGCGCGGTCTCCGCGGCGTGGGCGGCGGCTGAGGCACGCTACAAAGTCCCCAACCTGTACGCAGTCCTCGCGGAGAAGCGCCGGGCGGAGCTGGAGGCGGAGGGCGGCCCAGGCGCTTGACGTGAGGAATCCAGCATGAGAGGCGCCAGGTTGGACGTGGCTGTGGGGCGTGGGATTCATCAAGATGGGGAGGGAGACCGAATCGTGGAGCCTTTGTGGCTCGCCAGGTTTTTTGGCCGGCGGGGCGGTTGCGACCAATGTCGGCAGGATTTTGGAGGGACTAGGCGGCGTGGTCTGAATTACGTGCATCGTTGTCCGCGCGGTGTGCAGAAGTGGTACTATGAAGAATGGGTACCGTGCAAGATGCAGGACGTGGTGAGCGAATGAGGTCTTGCGGGTGCTGGGGTTGCGCTTTACCGGCTCAGGTTGGGTGGCGTGTTTAGAGCAGGAGCCCGCAGAGGGTGAGCCCGCAGAACTGCCCGCGGCCGAGGCAGGCAGCGACCTCACCGTCAGGAGAGAATTCCCCAGAGCCGTTCTCGCGAATGGTGGGGGTGTGCGATGCATGCGCGGGTGGGGGCATTCTTCGTCCGGGGCAACGCATCAGCTTCAGCCCACTAAAGCTTATAGTGAAATGTGGGAACGCTGAAGGCCAATAATGGCTGGAATTCCTTTGAATCTTGGACTCGGGCGCTGAGGTGGATGCCTACGTAGCGCATGAGTGACGGCGTACTTTGCCGTCGGCAGTGTCTTCCTTAGGACGTCGAGGTTTTTGACATGTACATAACACCCAACCCTGGCTTGCGTTGAAGACCCACCATTGCTTGCGTTGGCGGATTCATCATTTTGCTCATGTCCCGCGTACGAGCGGAATGTGCTCGGGTTCGCGTGGTGTTTGGAAGGACTGGGAACGTGTTAGCATTTGGCCACCATAAAGGGGCTTAGTTTTGTTTGGCATGGTCGCTACGAACTCCTTGCCGGCGGCATGTGTGCTGGAGTGTGGAGAATGTGCAGACCTCAGGGGCCAACCCTGGGCCTGTACAGAGCCCATTACGTCGTCGCTGCGCCTGTGCTCTGTTCCTCCATGGGTTATGACGACGGCGTGCTGAATGAATGAACGTTACAGCGGACCCCAAAGGGATCAACGGTGTGTACCAGGGCTAGCCCCAGCAGGCCCCACCGACAAGGCGGCAAGACGCGGGATGTGTTGTGTCGTGGGACCCTTTTGGGACCCTCGTGGGACCAGTTCGACCCTTTTGGAAGGTTGACAACGCAGCTGCTCCTGTTTGTGGAGATGCTCAGAACATGTCGCAATCCTTTCAGTGCGGCCATCTACCGTTGGTGTGCAATTGCTGAGTTGAAGTGATTCGTTTTCAAACATAGAGGAGTGGTTTCGGAGGGTTCCCGGAGGAAAACGCCATGTCTCCCACTTCTGTCAATTACATACTATTTGCTATGCAGCGCATCAGTACCATGAGCTCTGATATATCAAAATGACTCCCTAAGGTCTGGCAGGTCCGAGTAGCTTTAGGACGCAAAGCGAGAAGGAGAAATGACTTCGCTACATGCAAAGCGCCTTCAAATTCCTCGCTTGTATACGTTGCTGCGATGGCTCTTCTTGATAGTGATTGCCATCAGCACAGCGCTGGTAGGCTTTTTCCAGAGTATGCTGGTGTCCAGCCTTTACGGTCTGCGAAGTGAATTCATCTTTTCCATCGTGGTATGTGTTGCCATTGCTTCCGGCATCGTCCATCGCCGACACTACAGCGTTCGCTGAATCACTCCGCCCTTACACATTACCGTCCACAGTTGTTGAATGAAAACGTTTTCATCAAGTTCCTTCAGTACACAGCCTTCAATCTGTTGCTGGCGTTCCTATGCTGCTTCTTTATGTGGATTATCTCGCCTGCCGCGTCTGGCTCGGGTATTCCGGACGTGAAGGCATACCTGAACGGCGTTGAGAGCCCTATATTCAAAAACTTTTTCACCCTTAAAACATTTGTTGCGAAGGTGGGTGGGGACGTTGCCCCTGGGTGCACGACGGGTCGTCGCGAAGGTCACCTCGGGAAAGTGCATTTCCTGCAGGTGATTTCTAGCGCATTGGCTGTCTCATCAAGCTTGGTCATGGGCAAGGAGGGCCCAATGCTGCATGCTGGTTCCATTTTGGCGGTGGTCCTCGGTAGAAAGTGAGTTCGGTTGCCACTCTGTACGGCTAAACAAGCAAGACCCCTGAAGTGTCTTGTGAACCCCCCGCATGGACGCAGCAAGTGGATGCAGCAGCAGATGGAAGTAGCGGCCCACTGGGGAACTTACACATACAACAAGGAGTTGCGTGACCTGGTGGCTATTGGCGCAGCTTGTGGAGTGACAACAGCTTTCAAAGCGCCGGTACGCGTGACATATAGCTGGGTAGAGCGTATGTATGATGAGGGAGCATGTGGGAAAGTAGTGTTGCCGTCGACGGTGAAAGGGAGCACTGGGCAGGACCGGCGTGTTCAACAGTTGAACACAACAGAAAGCACCCCCGGGGCGCGTTCGCGTGAATGTATGTTCAACGACGCACACCAAGGCCGGAGAACTGTGGGTTTCAGTTGCGGCCGTTGGCATTAAACCTCAAGTGTCCTGGCGGGCACATGCTGGCGGCTTTGATTGTCCAGCGCACAACCGGCGCATCAAACGTGCAACAGCACTGTTGAAGGGTGCACACTGCATCATTGCTGTGTCGCAGGTCGGCGGCGTGCTGTTTGCCATGGAAATGTCCACCCGCTGGGGCAAGGAAATCATGTGGCGCTGCTTCCTGGCGTGCGCGATCACCATTGTGGTGGTCCGCGAAGCCGTGAACATCTGCAGCACACACGGCCACTGCAAATCGCTGCAGTGGGGATCCCTCATCTGGTTCAAGGTATGTGGTACAGCACCACCGCGCAGGGCATCGCCCGCCCTATTTAGGGTCGGGTCCATTTCATGCAGTTACTTCAAATGTTATCGAGGGTTACTGTGGGTGACGTGGGTGATTGTGGGTGACATGGGTTACTGTGGGTGACGTGGGTTACTGTGGGTGACGTGAGTTACTGTGGGTGACCGGAGACGTGCAACTATCACAAAGCATCTTCACTGATGGATCGCATCTGGGTCGCCATGCCTTGCACGCCGGGGGCGCCGTTGCGTCCCTCACAGCTATCATTTCCGACACCCTACGAGCAAGTGTGGGCCATCATTCTGCTGGCCATCGTTGGCGGCTACCTGGGCTGCCTGTACATCTCCTTCAACACCTGGGTCTGCGTCGTGCGGAAGAAGTGGACCAAGTTCATGTGGGCTCGCATCGCGGAGGTGCGTGCGCAAGCCGGAAGCTGAAGTGGTACCGCGCAAGCATATGGAATGGCGGCCAACAAGTGGATGCTGCATAGTGAGCTGGCGTGAACGGCGGGATCCGCAGGAGCGATGCTAGATGGGATAACACGTATGCCAGGTCGGATGTCGGGGTCTCGGTCAGTCCTCCCGACGCAAAGACCCTGTCCGATTCGGTGCGCAGGTCTGCGCCATCTCGGTTGCCACCTCGATACTGTTTTTCTTCATGCCGGTGGCTGGCCGCTGCAAGTCGTGCGACAGCAAGGCGGACGACGTGTGCCTGACAGGTGATTTGGGTTTTTGGCACAGCAGCATGGCTCACATCCTCAGGTCGTTTTTGTGACTAGCGTGTGCGTGTGGTGGAGGGGAGGAAAGGTGAGGGTGCAAAGCTTTGCAAGACGCGTGTTATGGGGCGATGGTGGTGTAGCTTTACATAAGCGTCTAAGGGGTGGAGCACACCGGTGGACCGAGCGAGAGGAATCTAAGCGTCTCGGTTCACGGCCGTAAGAGATTCGCGCGGAGGGGGCACCCCAAGAGGCGTCACCCAGCAGCCCACGTTCCAAGGTGTTGTGGCGTCGGAGTGTGTGTCCATACCCTATGCACATTTTCCTATCGCCGGTTTGAACCTCCAGGTGGCGCGCAGTTCAAGACTTTCCAGGGCTTTCATTGCCACACTGATCACCACTACAACGATCTTGCGACACTGGTATTCAACCCCCAGGTTCGTCCCGATCCAAGTCGTGCCCCATACCAAGTTATCGTTCTACTGCAACTAAGTTCGTCCTCGTGCGCAAACGGTTGAAGCTCGCAGTGCTGTCGCAGCTGCGTCACCCTGCGCCTTTCGCCGCCACCAGGACCCCAAACGGCCGGAAGCGGCGACTGAATTTACGGCCGTCATCACATGGCGTGTTTCCGCGCGCAGGGCTACGTGACGCAGGCGCTGTTCCAGAGCCACTCGGGCACATTCTCTTTCACCTCCATGCTGCTGTACGGTGTTATCTACTGGCTCATGGCGGGGATCACGTACGGCGCCTTCATTCCCTCGGGTCTGTTCACGCCTTCGCTGATCTTCGGTGGCCTTCTTGGGTGAGCACCACGAACCGCAGCGCACCGGGTCACCCCATATTTCTATCGCAGGCTGTGCGTTTGAAACCTGAATTCATAGCGGCATTTCATGGGTACACCAAGTTGCACGCGCTTGACCTTGACCGTGCAACGTATTGGTTGGATCTCGGTATGCGCATGCCACGTCGGGTCCAGGAACGGGAACAGCTATTTTCCATGAGCTCCGGCCGTGTGCGCACGCGGCAGCGCCATCATGCATGTGCAGATGTAGTTATCTACTGCAACTGGTACTGCTGCCACATCCTCCCACATCCCACACTGCAGGCGTATGTGGGCCGAGGTGCTGGTCTCTATCCACGTCGCGAATGAGAGCACGGTAAGCCTGGGCCGGGTGAGCCACGCCCCGTCTTGTCTGGCTGTTGTTCGCCCGAGTACTGCACGCTGTTGATCCCGTCTCTGCTGGGTAATTACGGCTGGGTGGCCACCTTCCAATCTGCGCGGCTGTCACCGGGTAGATCCGGCTGGAATAGCAAACCCCGATGGCATGTGGTGAACGGGTGCTGACGGATGTGCAGGTGGGCTTCTACGCCTTGCTGGGAGCGGCGGCCTTCCTTGGCGGGCTGATGCGCATGTCGGCGGCGCAGGCGCTCATCCTCATGGAGATGACCCAGTCGCCAGCCATGCTGCCCTTCCTGATGCTGGTGAGGAACGGGAATGTATTCGAAGGGGAACAGGACTCACATTGGGCATTTGGGGCCCACGAATCCTGTCGGGGCAGGTTAAGCGTGACGAGAGCATGGGCGAGCTGGAGGCGATGCCGTCCACAGCGATTCGTCAGCGCGTGGCTTGGGATTAAGCGACAGCAGCCTGTATTGGGGTGTGGTGGTATGGATCCTTTACGGTCGGCCAGGGGAGACCTCGGGTTGTCTCCCTGTCGATGACACCCTGGCCTTCCTGGCCCCTTGGACAGGTGCTTGTCATCTCGAAGAACGTGGGTGATTGCTTCAACTACGGCGTCTTCGAGCACCAGATGATGCTCAAGGTGACTTGAGTGGCTGGAACATTTTGGCACACCAGTTTCGTGGGCACAATCGGGGCCAGCTACGTCGGATACGCGCGGGGTTGTCTTCATACACTGACGGCCGTTGTTGATGTGCAGTAAACATCCTTGTCTTGTGGGCAGGGGGTGTGCAACCACGTGTTGCCTTATCCACTCGCTGCGTTAGTCCGCGCCGTCCGTGTGTCGGACGGCTGTGTTGGGTGGCGCTTCAGCACAATTTGGCTGTCGATGGGCAGTCACCCTGCTGCCGGCCCTCGTGGCCTGGGGCACGTCCCTACCACCTTGGCCCCCCGCAGAACCTCCCGTTCGTGGGCTTGGCTGAGAACAACAGCAAGAAGTTCCACATCAACGCTAACGATATCATGAAGCGCAACGACGGCAAGGTGAGTGTCTGCGCGGCAGGGCCCTAGCCAGCACCTGCGTCAGCTTCGCGGTACGGCGGTAATGCGTCCCGTACGCGGTACCCCTTGGATCTTCCCTGGCCCTGCTTGCGCTTATTGTAGCGACGATAGGCGACGATGCAGCAGGCAAGCTGCGCGCCTGGGGTGTCCCTGCCGCGGCAGCTTTGCTTCGCACATCTTCGATGCCTTCCTCGCCTCGGTAAGGAAGGCTCTGGCGGCCAGATGGTGACTGCCTGGGCGTTTTGCGCCGAACGATGCCCACCCAGGGGGATACTCTGTACGTCACGGAGCCGGGGTGCGTTTTGGCGGAGGCCCTGGACACCTTCCGCGACAGCGCCGCGTTCCCCGTCACCACGCTTCCTCCCGATCCCGAGGACAAGGAGTCCAGGGGTAGGTCGGCTGCTTCCCGTGCACGGACTTGAAAGGGTTGCGTCACACAGGGTCCAGCAGCCACAAGGCTGGGTCCCGCTGTCTTGTCTAGATAGCATTTCGAGGACTTTGCGTGCTCTCGGGCATCAAGGCGCGTGCATGACTGTAGTTTGGTGTTGGCGGGGTGTGGCAGCCCGGTGATCGGGCGGTGGGCACCACGTGCGCCTCCTCGTCTCAGCGTCTGGTGGCGTCGAGACTAAAAGTGGCCCCGCGATCGACGACCGACGACAATGGCGCACACGTCCTTGCACACGCAGCGACGGCCCAGTGCATGAATTCCTGCGTGCTTGAGAACTTTGTGTGAACCGTGCGGGTTGTCTCCCTGTACGCCCTGACGACGCCGCCAGGCAACTTCGTCGGTATGATCAGCCGGCGGAATGTGGCCGAGCTGATCGACGAATTTGGGGTGGAGGCGGCGGCCATCGACCTGACACCCAAGGTGGAGGTTGCGCCCATCCTGATCCCACCAAACATGCCGCTACCCTTCATCTACAGGTACTGAGGGCTGCGGGAGCGCCGCTATGACGCGGGGGGGGGCTACCATGGAGACTCAGGCCTCGGTAGCTAGGGTTAGATAATCCGACCCCAGGCGGGGGCCGACCGCGCTAGCTTGGGATCAGGACGTTTTCCTGCGATAAAGCGCACAGGGATAACACCCATAAAAACAAGTGGGGGTAACGCCCGCCGATATTAAGGTGTAATGCACCGAGAGGCTGAGTGCGTACGAATGCGTCGTAAGCTTCGGTTGAGTACCAGGCTCTCCGGCTCGGGCCCATCGCATCACGGTCTTGACCCGGGTTTACAATTGGGTTGCTGCCCTCAAGAACATTTGGGTTGCTGCCCTCAAGAATAATATTTTGTGAGGCCCTAACTGGCAGGTCACCCCACGGCCGCTCCTCCGCTGGCGCAGGATTGTGAACGCGGAAGGGTTCAACTATGTGCCCGTCATCCGCTGGAACGGGCCGCTGGAGGGGATAGTGAGCCGTGCGGACCTGGTGGAGGTGCAGAACGCGCAGGTAAGGGACAGGCGCGGGTGGGTGACAGGCGGGGCAGGCGGGTCGGGGGCCGGCCGGAAGGGCGATGATAATGCGCTGCGCTACAACACGGCCTGGGAGCCATCTTCCTGAAGGGCCCCTGGGAGATAACCATCGATTATAGATGACGTTGCAGTGGACCCCGCGGGTCATTGGTGACAGCCGCAGCCTAGCCTCCTCACCAGTCACCACACACAGCATGCGTTGTGGACTGCCTGCTGGACGTCATGACCCGCGTGTCCCCACTCGTCCTCATTCCCGCGTTGAGGCTGGCCCCGATCCGATCCGTGCGTCCCTTCCCTGGCCTGACCCGCAGCTCGACCAGTTCCACCTGAAGGAGCAGATCGAGAAGATGGCTCACGAGATCGAGCAGGGCAAGATCATCGGCTCCATGCACCTGGACAACAACATCCACGCGCAGGCGAGTGCCCTTTCGTAGATTGGAAAGTGGGTGCTTGCTGGGAGTCCCGGCCCGAAACGTTTCCCATCACATGTCCCGGCAAATGTGTATCTTTGGGGATAACCGTCGTGTGTATAAGGGAACGCGGCCGCGAGAAACAAGGAGTCTAGCTCCACCACCGGCGTGTGTATATGTGTGTGCTCAGCGCTGTGCTCATTAACCCATTCGTGTGTGGTCTAATATGAGAAATGGATCCACACGACCGGACTGAGTCGCGAGGCGGGGAGAAGTTTGGCCATTTTGACCTTCAAAGTCGAAGGCCGAACAAACCACAAAATCTACCACGAATGGCTTCCAGTACTGTTGTGTGGTGACCTGTTTCGAAGTGCCTCTCAAGTACTGTGGGCCTCACTCAGCTGACCCGCCCCATAGTGACGGCCCTGCCTGGCCCTTGTACGGTAATCGCTTCCAAAGATTCAGCGAAGCGCCTGTCCGTGGCCGGTGGTTTGACCCCTGCAGGCGTTCAAGCACATCTTCACCAACCCCGTGGCGGCCGTGCGGGAGGTCCTGGACAAGGACGACAAGCCCATGGAGGTGGGTGCGACGGGCCGGTGCCGCGTCGGGGGTAGCGTGCGCACGTAACGGACGGACGGATGTGTGTGTCCCCCCGTCGGCATGTTCCGGTCGCCGGAACATGTGTTGCGCGCGATGTGCCGTCCGCTGAGGCCAAACGGGGACGTCACCGCGGCAGCTCCCGGTTGGACTCGTGGGCCCGTGTCCAGGGATCCGCGAGGTACCATGAGGGTGTCGTTCGCGCCCCTCCGCGACACCGGGGCCCCACCGCGGAGCCCCCACGGCACCCCGCAGCGGACGAGCACGAGGACGCTGTTGCCCTGGCGCTGATGTACAAATGCGTGCTGCTTGTTGTCTTGCTTGTGGCGGTGCAGGCGGACGTCCTGTGAGAGGGAACCCAGGGGGGGCGTACGCGCGCATGATGAGTTGATAACCGCACTGACCTCTCGTTCGTTGCCTCTTTCCCACAGGTCTCGGATACGTACTATATGGCCTCGGACGACGCGAGCTTCGGGACCCGGCCTTCGGACGTGTCTCGTGGGCACACGGATGCGTCGATGAGATTGCGGTCACGGATGTCAGCCGACCCATCCGGCGCATCAGCTCGGACGGCTGGGCCGTCCTCCAGCGTGAACGGCAGCGGGCACCCCGCCGGCGACGCCAGTCGGCGCGGTGGGGGCGGGACGACGGCGGCCGCAGGAGAAAGCGGGGCGGAAGGCACCGCAGACATCGAGATGGGAGGCGCGGGTGGCGTGGGCGGGGGTACGGCGGCTGGCGGCAGCTCGGTCAAGGGGAGTCGCAGCGGTCGCAATGACGGGGATGGCGATGGGGACCCGGGAGGTGCTGACGAACGGACGCCGCTCACGGGCGGCGTGCCGTCATCTTCCGACAAGACGTGACAGCGTCATGACATCGCGACGGGGCGTGAGCCCGTAGGCATGTGACGGAAGTCGGGGAATTAGCTCCTACAGCGCACATTCTAGTAGTGCGTGGGGCTCGGTTGGGGCGGCGGGAACCGCCGGACGAATTGTGCCTTGAACAACGTTTGCGCTGCGGTGTGCAGGCCTCGGGGATTTCATGGGGACGTGCATCGGAGCCACGCGAGCCATTGGGGATTGAATTTATGATCACTAGCATGCCGGTCGGGTCCAACGATTGGCCTGGCATGGGTACATTTCTGGGTCAACGTAGCGTCAAACGCGAGGATGACCGGTTTCGTGTGCTTCTTCCTTCGGAGTGAGAGAGAGAGACTGCGGGCCACTGCGGGTCGACGGTGGCTGTTGAGTGGCCTTGATACGCAGAATCCGGACCGCCGGTCGGGCTCTGGGGTGGAAACAGTCCAGTGGGGCGTAGGGTTCGCCTTTGGCCCGGTGGCCCGATGGGTGTGGGTTGCAGACGCGCTCTATGCCATGAATGCTAATGGCTTGTAATACTCAACTCATTGCAAGTTGTCCGCCGCCAATAGGCACGCCCCCGTGCCGAAGCCTTTCCCCTAGATCCGAGGGCAAGGTTGCGGAACGCCCGGGCCGCACCAACCCACCCGGCACTGCGGTTGCTACAGGCCGGTCGGGCGCGTGCTCCCGACGGGCAGACAGCTGCCCTGCATGTGCGGTAATACCGCAGCGGTATGTTGCAACGGCTGGTCGCCTGAGATCTCACGTCCTCAGCGAGATCTGACGGTTGAAAATCCGCAAGCATGCGGTCGGGCAGACTCCTGATCAAGGCCGTCCAAAACGTAACACCCTGTGCATGCTTGATGCGGTCGTGCGGTTGAGCTGACTTGATACGTCGGCTCTGGTCAGTACCTGCTCCTGGGAGCGTGAGAAACTGAGCACTGTTGATACCACACAGGGCTGGGTGTTGCGCGGCGAGCTGGCTCTCGGTTCCCCGGGGATGGGGTTTCTGAGGACATCGCGCCGGTTCTGTGCGACTGTGCGCCACTGACTGAGTTCTGTTGTACGGCTCTTGGCCCGATTGTGGGCTTCGACCGAAAGGCCTACCTGGTATTACATTTCAAACAAAGTGCTACAACTGACCAACAGCGGCACGGGGCGCAGACCTAGCCCCTTTCATGACCACACAACAGGCAACTGCACGACGCCCTTCTGTCCAAGTACGAACTGACGACAACCAACTTGATGTCAATCCAGGAAAAACACCTCTTATGGTAGCTGCTCTGCCTCTTATTCATAGTCGACTTCCTCACGACCTTGGCGCGCTCCACACGATACAGCAACTCATACAGGCCGTCCCAAACAAGCCGCCAGCGAATCCATGTGGCTGCGGAATCGCGCCCAGCCCGTGTTCCCTCCCAGCTCGGGCGTTCACTTGCAAGACACAGACACAGACTGCGCGGGCGTGGAACCCGCCCACTCGTCGGAGAAGGAGGGCACGTGATGCCCCGCCCTCGACGACCTCGAGAGCGCAACAATACCGAAAGCCGGCGAGGACGCAACCACCCGCCGCTCCGTCGCGGCGCCGCGGCACCGCTCAGACACGGCCCGCCGCTGAGCCGCCTCCGGCTTGGCTCAGGTGGCTAACGTGGCAGCACTGCCATGGCTACCACAGCACTTGCTGCCCTCGCAGCACCACCTCGAATCCGGCCCGCAGTGCGATCAATAGACGCCAGCCCACGCGAACTGCCTCCGAATGCACCTGCTGTGCACCAGCTTGTTCGTTGCTCCATCTCCTCTCCCGAGAAGCTCGGACTGGCGAGCGACCACCTCAGCGTCAACCACTCCTCCACCTCGCCCCTCCTCCAGACCTCCCGCCTGCCGCCAGCCAGGCCTCCCCGCCAGCCAGACCTCTCGTCAGCGCACACGGCCTCAACAAGCCACGACAGCAAAACACCTCAGGGGGCCCAGGGCGCCACACCCTTTGAGAAGCGCAACTCGGTCGTGCGCACGACGCCGAAACCACCGATGTCCATTGTACACTCAAGAAGTCCCAACGCACGACTTCGATATCCGATCCGAATCGAATGAAACTGTTTATACATGTCGCGACAGGTCTCTCTCCCCGCGGTGCGCGGCGTAGGCGCAACCATCGCATGGGGAAGCACCATTGCGGGTAACATCTGCCATCAGCCGACCCCGCAAGACGAGAATCTCTATGGTTTGGCGCGAATCAGCTTATCAGCAGGTCAGAAATCGGGCGCCGCTCGAGAAAACGCAGCACAACTGATACGAGAACTGGTGATACATACACTCATGAAACCGGGAGACTGCACGGGACCGCAGAACCAGGCAATTGGAATCGCACGGCGTTGTCGGCCGCCAGGACACTGCATATCATCATAAACAAACATATCTTTCCAAATTGCCCACAAAACCAGTTCTCCAAGTGCCATCCCGCCTCCCGCCTACCATCGCCTGCCTGTTCCTATCCCCGCATTGGGGACTTGAAGCTGAGGGGCGCTCCTAGCAGGTCGCAACCGAACAGACACCCCCGACCCAGCAGCTCAACTCTTGTCCCCATCCGGACATCTGGACAAAACTGAATCCCCATTCCCAGAGGATGCGGCCCCGTAGCATACTACCGACCAACCACACCTGTCCTCCGTGTTCGCTGCAGAAAGCCGCCCAGGCTCAGCGGACATTCTCCTCTCCGTCGCTGCGTCTCCCCTGCCCTTTCATCTCTCGCCCAGCTCCACCACCGCTTGTCAGCATGGACCCTTCCAGGCAACCCGTCCTTATTAAAAGTACATTAGGCGAAATGAAAGCTCGCCCTACACCCCGAGAAACCGTCCGCCGTCACCCGCCTCAGCCAGCTTCCACCCCTTGGTCCGTCATCAATCAAATACTGACGATGTCTCATCTCATGCCGCACACCAGGTACACGTCCATCCCTGGAGATTCTCAGCCTCAAGGGCCGGTACCCGACCCCTCGACCACCGCGCGCTCGCGACCCCCAAGCCCCAACCGACTCGGATACTCTACTCGGAACCCGCGGCACACTAAAGCCCTCAACCCCCAGCATCGCCAGCACATGACTCCACACCGTCTCCGTAGCGCTCCGAGGTCGTCGTACTCGCGCTAGCGCTAGCCACCGGCAGGATGCACCTGAGCGAGCCCAACTCAACTCGGCCCCCCCGTCACCTCCCTCCCAACCAGATCCGGCCGCCAAGCTCCGTCACCAATTCAATGCGGCATCCACCCCACCGAACCCCGACCCCCGGAAACCCCCGAATCATCAATCAGGAGGGAAGTCTTCGGCATGGCAAGCGCCCAAATTGCTTCAACCGCGGAAATGTCCCAGAGCAAGGCAATCAAAGAACGTCCATGTACACGTATCCAGTGACCCAAACCGCCAGTGACCCAAACCCAACTCATGCCTACAACGCCCGGGCGCAGCGCAGGCCTCAAAATGAAGGCCCGCGCGACCACCCGTTGGCGGGGCGGCAACAGAGTGACAGGCAGGCTGAGTATCCCCTCCCGCGTTTTGCGCTCCACTTCAGACAATCATCCATCCACATTCCACAATCATCCCTCCACACTGTGCTTCTCTCTAATGCCTTACGACGGATCTCATCCGAAAACGCTCTCAAAAGGCTGTCACGACACCAAATGACTAGCACGGCATTCAGACATGCCGGGACAATGACCGGAGAAGATCTCGTTATCTGTACACACCGGATACACGTATGCGCCACGAGGCCGCCCGAAAGAATCTCGACATCTCTCTCTCTCGTTTGCGAAAAGGCGCGGGGGCCTGCACAGAAAGCGAGACCTCCCGCCTATCGAGTCGCCATGGCGCAGGCCGCTCTATAGAACCGGCGGAAGCTCGGCTGTGGCCCGCTCGCACTGCCAACCAGCAGGCCGCGCCGCCGTTGACGCACCGGCGTGCAGCAGGGCACACGCTGAACAGCTCAGCCCAGCCGCTTGGCAGCGAACCGGGCACCAAATCAATACCGAAGGCAGAAACAGGAACATAATCTCTCTGTGTAGCAAATTGAACCGCCCCTCACTGCTCAGAGAACAGCAACAGGATCCCCTTACACCGGGCACAGGATCTCTTTATACCGCGCACACTTTACACCGGGCACAGAATCTCTATAAACCGGGCACAGGATCTCTTGATACCGCCGGAACCACGCGGGCTGCGCTGGACGGGTGCGCCTCACCCCTCACTCAGCAGCTAGCTACACGACACAGGACACACCGACGGACGCAATCATGGGGAAGAACAACAGGCAGCAGATACACAGGCAAGCAGGGAAACGGTGCGCACAGAACGTCTGGCTGAGCGTGCTGCGATGAGGCGGGCACCAACTCGGTACTGTCTCCCCCCCTCCCTCCCCCCTTCTCTTTCTCTCAATTTCTCTCTCTCTCTCAAACACTTACACACACACCCTCCGCCGCTTCCCCGCGCAGTGCAAGCAAACACATCCGTACATGTCCGTCCTCTGAGCGGAAGAATGGCCACACCATCGAATCAAATCTTGTACATACACCCGTAGACATTTTCAAAATGTTTGAAGCGCTCGAAAACTCACGTCTCACGTCACACTCAGTTGACCGGGATGACCTGCAGCTCCACCTCCGCGGAGCTCACCAGGTCGCGGAGGGTCTCCGCGAATACCGTACAGTAGCGGTCCCGTACTCCAGGGAGGGCGGTCAGGGCGCCCAGAGCCTCATTCATGCCGCTCCTGACCCGCGGGTCGGCGTGCGTCAACATCACCGCCACCACCCGCGAGAGCAGGCTCCTGGGGACAAAGTCCGCCGCCGCCTGCACCGCGGCTGCCGCCGCGGCCTGGCGGGTGGCGGCTGCCGCGTTGCCGTCTCCAGACTCCCCCCCAATCGCCGTCGCGGCGCCGCCAGTTCGATGAGACCGGCGGGTATGGTGGCGCCGCAGACCGATGAGCGCCGCGCGGGCCAGCGCCTGTTCCACGGAACCGCCACAACCAAAAAACCAAACAACGAATGAATGAACCGACAGCAAGGTCGTGATGCGCACCTTCATTAGGGTTTCGTAATACTGTATAACATACTTGAATGTGTGGTTGGACTCACTCGCATATGCATATGATGATTTATGGATACCACCACCGTTGCAGGTACCAAAGGCAACCCACCGAGCTGCCTCGCAAGGCAACAACCCATGGCAGGGCAGGACACACGACCTGACGATGAGTCGCGTGGACGGCCCCGCCGCAGCACATGCGGCGCTCGCTGGTCCAACTGCGCACGCGACCCTAGCTGACCCGTACACTCCGATGCCCCGGCAGAGCCCCTGCCCCGGTCCCCTGCCCCCTGCCCCTGCCCCCGGTCCCCTGCCCCCTGCCCCCTGCCCCCGGTCCCCTGCCCCCTGCCCCGCCTTCAGATCACCCCGACTCGCAGGGACGTAGGGATATGCCAGTCCCAAACGCAATGCCCCGCCCCAGCTCCCTCCGGCGCACCCCACACACCCATACTTCTGGGTTTGGGGTTTCTTGTTTTGGACGTCCAACACTTCCACTTCGGTGGGGCCTGCTGGGGCTTTGCCCTGGTATCCACCGTTGATCCCTTCGGGGTCCGCTGGAACGTTCATTCATTCATTCACTTCCACATGCCCACCCACCCACCCTCCAACCCCAACCCCAACCCACCTGCAGCACCTCAGACGCCGGCAGCAGGCAGCCCGAGAACTCCGAGGCCAGCAGCCCCTCCAGCAGCCGCAGCGCCCCGCCCGCCACCACCTCCGCCACCGCCACCAGGTCACCGTCCCCCACCCCCGAGGACAGACACATCAGCGCGTACGCCAGCAGGTGCGGGTCGCGCTCCCGCCGCGCCATCGCCAGCAGGCGCTGCACCCCGTCGGCCGCCAGGAACGCGGCCCGGTGCGGCTGCTGCAGCTGCAGCTGCTGCTGCGAGGATGTCTGTTGCTGCTGTGACGATGGCGGCGACGACGACGATGACGGCTGCTGGCGGGGCGCAGCAGCGGAGGCAGCACCGGCCGGCGCAGCAGCAGCACCGGGGGGTGCGGCAGCGGGAGTCGGCGACGAGCACAGCGCGCCGATGGCGGCGGACGCCCGGAGACGCACGTGCGCCTCCGGGGCGTCCAGCAGCACCACGAGCGGCGCAATGACCCGTGGGTCGGTCGCCGCGGCCGCGGACGGCGACAGGGAGAGGTGCTGCAGCAGCCAGACCGTGTACAGCAGCAGGTCGGATACGGGCGAGCTCGGGGGCGGCTGCTGCCGGCTACAGTCATCTCCGGCTGCAGCTGCCGCGGCTGTAGCAACCAGCCAGCCCGTCATCTCATCGGCCAGCCACCACAGCAGCGCCGCCATGCCGTCCCAGTCCATCGCCCGGGCTACGGTGGCCTTCGTGGAGGGCACGCCGCAGGTCAGGTTGACGAGCGCCATGGCGGCGTACTGCCGTACGACAATCACGCCCGGGCCGGCGGCCGCGGTGCGACTGCCTGTTCCTCCGCCCAATGCGGACCCGGTCCGGAACGGGTCCACTGCGGATGGAGGTGCGGGTGGAGGTGCGGGTGCGGATGCGGGTGGAGGTGCGGGTGGGCCCTGCGCCAGGTCGCCACTGGCGGCGGCGGCGGCGGCGGCGGCGGCGGACTGGGGTCGGTGCTGGGGCAGGTCCACATCCGGCAGCATCAGGAAGTCCTGCAGCCGGGTCACGAAGGAGAAGGAGGGGCCGGTGATGTCCGCCTGCGCACCGGGGGGCACAGCAGGTGACCCGCGGGTGGGGGAGGGCGGGAGGGCGGCAGGGCGGGAGGGCGGGTGGGGGGAGGGCGGGAGGGCGGGAGGGCGGGAGGGCGGGAGGGGAGGGGAGGGATGTAGGAAATTGGTGGGTAGGGAGGGCGGGCGGGTTCCACTGCAGTGGATGCAGTGGTCATGCTCCATCACTCGCCGCGCGCGGTGCTGCTTCCGATGCGGTGCGGAGGTGCGGAGGTGCGGTGCGGTCAAGTGGTGCGGACGGATGGTGCACGGAGCTCGCGGGAGGCGCCCCACGACCGCCCCCCTCCCCCCCCCTTTGTATCAAGCAAGCAAGCATGTTGCAAAAGCGTGATAGCACCAGCACCAGCACCAGCAGCAGCAGCAGCGGCACGGTGGTGGTGGTGGTGCGATGCACACGGCGCGTACCGTGAGTCGCACCCACCGCCCACCCCTCACTTCACATCTGCGCGCTTGGGCCTGCGGCTCGTGTTGGCGGTTGCACGGGTATGGGGTTATGCACCCCCAAACATGTAAACAACACACATGCGCACATCTTTGCTGCAAGTACGGAACCGCTTTGGATCCATCGGCGCCGGGGCCGCGGCCGTACCCACCTTGAGATTCGGGTCGCTTGATGACAGGTGCGCCAGCAGCCACACGGCGAATTGGGCCACACCCAGGAAGCCCCTCCGCAGCAACACCTCCACCTCCACCTCCACCGCCACGTCAGCGGCATCTGTGTCCCGGTGCGGCGCCGCCTCCACCTCAGCTCTCATACCCATCTCGGTCGTGGTGCCGCCGCCGCCGCCTCCCAGTTCTCCCGCCTCCGTCGACCCTTCGGTCTGCGCCGCCGAGCGGCCCGTGGCGGCCGCGGTGGCGGCGGCGGGCCGTGGCAGCAGCACTCCCGGCTGCAGCAGCATCCCAAACAACGTCTCCAGCTCCGAAAGCATCCCGGCGACCGCCACCACGCGCTGGTTGACGCTGTTGTCAAACGTGATGTTCACCAGGGCCATCATGCCGTACTGTACCGCGGCTATCATGTACGGCATCGCAGACACGCGCGGCGAGCTGTCGGCGCTGGACGCGGCTGCAGCAGCGGCGACGGTAGCGTCGTACAGCGACGTGGACGTGGCGTGGGGCATCAGGCGCCCACCGCCGCCGCCGCTGCTGCTGCCTGTGCCACTGCCGCCGCCTGTTGCAGCGCCCTTAGGCCGGGGCGGGGCAGCCTCATCGCCGCATCCCCCGGTGTGGCCGGCTGAATTCGGCCCAGGAACAGCCGCCGCCGCCACTGCTGCCGTTGGCGAGCCGCGCCGCTGGCTTTGGAGCGCGGCCCTCTCCGCCGACGCCTCCGTCCAAGCCATCCGGCCGTGCCGTACAAGCCGTATGAGATTCTGTACGACGCCCTCCTGCACCAGCTGCAGCTGCCCCGCGGGTTGGCTGCACAGATGCGCGACCAGCCACGATGCCAGACCCGCGATGTGCCACCGGGTAGCGCACGAGAGCGACACTCCACTCCCGGTGGCGGGGGTGGTGGGGGTGGGGGCGGTGGGGGCGGTGGCAGTGATCCCTACCGCTCGCCGCCCGTCGCTGCAGGCGGTGGGCGCTCGGACGTCCCCACCCGTCAACCCGGCAGCACCGCAGCGCCCAGCCGGCACCTGCCCCGCCGGGACAGCACCGCTGCCACCGCTGCCACCCATTCCGTCGCTGCTGCTGCCGGTGGTCCTCCAGCTGATGTTGTTGTTGGTGCCGCCATGCACTGCCGTGCCCTCCCCGTCGCAGTCCTCCTCCAGCTCCTCGGGCACATGGAGCAGGCCCAGCAGCGCCTCCAGCGCTGCATCATCCCGCAGAATCGCCTTTGGGCCGTAGCAGGGGACGCGACGAGACGGGACGCGACGAGCGGCAGGACGAGCAGGGCGGCGGGCAGGGCGGGGGTGCGACCGGGGGCCAAGGGTCAGGTCACAGCGCCCTTAGGCATCCGGCCGGGGAGGTCACCCAGGGTGCATCGTGTCGCATTGCAAAGGGAGCTGTGCAGCTACGGAATCAGAGCGTGAACGAGCACATCACCCACACGGCCATGACAGGCAGCCTCGGGGGCTCAAACCGGCGGACGAGAAAGCGTCTCGGCGGGCGGCATTAGCACCGCACGGGTGAATCATACGCGTGGGCGGCCAAGGCGGGGGCGGGGGTCGGGGCCAAGGGGGCCAAGGCGGGGGGGGCGGTTCGGGGCCAAGGGGGCCAGGAGCCGTCCTCCGCAACCGAGTCAGCCCCCTCCGCAACCCCGTGAGACTGTGAATGCTGACCGCCGTGCATAAGCAATATAGCTTCCCATACGGCCACTGCCTTCGGCCCCACCCACCCACCCATCCACCCGCCCGCCCGCCCGCCCGACCCCCTGTCCTCCCCGTGCCGCTGCCGCTGCCGCTCACCTGTCGCACCCCCGCACCTCCGCGCGCATTGCTGGTCAGGTTGACAAGTGTGCGCAGCGTGTAGGCCAGCACGATGGGATACGCGGCGCCGCTGTCATCACTGCCATCGCTGCTTCCGCCGCCGTCGCCGCCGCCGCCGCCGTCGCTGCTTCCGCCGCGGCTGCCGGCTTCACGGTTGTCCGCGCCCCGACTGTCGCTCCGCCGGGTGCTGAACGGCCGTCGCTCCTGTCCATCCAGGAGGCTCAGTGCGGCCCCGGCCCCGGCGCTTCGGTGGGGAGGGAGGCGCGGGTCTGCCGATTGAGTCGGCTCAGCGCTGTGCACATGGTCTGGGGCAGTGGCAGTGGCCCAAGCGGCTGGCGGCTGCTGCCGCAGGAGGTCAGCAGCGGAGGCAAGCAGGGCCAGCAGCGGCGGAACTGCGCCCGCGTCGCAGATGGCGGACTGCAGTCCTCGGCGGGAGGGTGACAGGAGTGCCTGTCGGGAATAGGGAGGCGTAACGCGTAAGAGGGGGGCTTGCAGCTGGGGTACGCGTGAGGGTTGAGAAGTTGAGGGTTGGGACGTGACGCGCGTAGCTGCACCTCCACCGGCCGCCGCTGCAGGCTCGCAGGTGAGTTCAGGAATGAGTGCGGGAAGAGTGAGAGATTTTGCAGGAGGTGCGCGAGGGCATGCCGCGTCCCCCCATGCGCGCTTCGTCGAGTCGCACGCTTCGCCGATTGCACGACCCAAAGGGCCAGAGCTTCGCCGGGGCAATGCATCACCCACACTGTCCACATGGATTGCCTGATTATTTACTTACGAGCAGCTCGGTGACGTCGACGAGGGTCTCCACGTCGTTCGAACCCTGGTTGGCAGCACCAAAACCAAACGGGCAGTGTAAAAGTGGCAAACACAGTTTCGCAGACGAACCCGCTATGTCAGTTGACGAACGCAAAAATTAATCAATGCAGGTGAGGAGGTCGCATCGGACGGCGTGCGCCAGAACGTTCCTTTACCTGGAGAAGGTTGCATAACTCAGGTAGAACCCTCTCGCTGTTGCGTTGAGCCTCCTCGAGTGCCTCGTGGTCTGCTGAGATATTCTCCGGTGAAAGTATGTATAATTCCTGCTTCAATTCTGCGAAAGTGCGTCCAGCAACGTTCGGTCGCGTTGATGAACTCCCTGACTTTAGGTCGAGCGGCTTAGTTCCCCAGAAAGGTAACTTGTGACGATGCGACGAGCTTGATGGCTTCGTTCTTGCCTGCAAGACGAACAGCCACAGTGAGGTGGTGCCACGGAAGAACCTTGCAACCTCTTGCATGATCGAATAATTGGGCTGCAACACGTTTTGGTGTTCATAACGCGCCATCTAATTCGGCCCGCGCCATCATATTACCTCCAAAGTCCTCTTCCTCCTTGCCTCCCATACAGCGAGCCCGAATGCAGCTGCGAGCCAGAGCATCAGCTAGGTCTTATAATTGGTGGGCGTTTTAATTAAACCTTCTGCCGCTCTGAAATTGCATGGGATGGACGAGTAAACCCTTGGAGTCTGCAAGGCTTAAGTTCTTGTAGCAGAAGTATGAGTTATGACGGTAGTATGATACATATACGTTGTTTGCTAGAAGGTCTGCCGCGGGGTTCCAGGGTATGAGTCTACTAGCTAAAATAACGGAACTTAACCGACTCGTACATCAAGGTTCACGCCGACGTCTGTTCACGCCTAGAAACCTGCCAAAGTAGATGCAGCTGCTTTAAGACAATGTATCTTTACAGCTTGCTTATTGCCAATCTGTCTTATCACTTAACGTTAGGTAGAGCCGATATCTGAAGTGTCCCAGCATACCGCCTGCGTTCGGATGGGATCATTTATCTTTCATCACCGTTTAGCTTTCCAGATCCAGTCGGCCGCGTAGCTACTGTAGCGGGGACGTCATCTGGTCCTAACGGGCGCGGGCGCAGCGCCCACGACCCTGGTGCGCCTGTTCGCCCGTCCGCCACCCTTCATCTCGTTCAATTTCCTTGCTTCGTCAGCAACCCACCCACACACTCTCCCACACAGCCGGGTGGTGCACCCGGCGCCGGTGGCCCTCGCGCGGTGTGTACCGTACTCGGCACATCCACCCCACCCCCTCCAGCCGTTCTTAGCCGCAAAGTTGTCAGCTAATCCCCCGCCAGTGGAACGAGGTCCATTCTGTCGGCCCCCCGCAACGGGCCCTCCCTCAACGCCATCCGGTGGAGTGCACCTCACGGCAGCAACAAACCTAACTTCGGGCTGTCGGGGCGAGATAGTGATTCGCCGACGGTGCTGTCCGATTCGCCGGCGGGGCTCCGCCTCCCCGTCCCCCGGCGCCGGCCCCGGTCCAGGTCCAGCGCAGCGCAGCCTCATGGATTTCACGGCGTACATTTCAAATCTCAGCGCGGACAAACGGACGCAGCTGTACCGCAGTCCATGGACGAGTTTGGCGGTGTTCCGGAACCTGCCGCCGCTGGCGCAGGTGTATGTGATGCGGCTGCTTTTCATCGCGGCGCCCTTCCCGGCGGGTGGGTGGGTGGGTTGGGTGGGTGGGTGGGTGGGTTGGGTGGGTGGGTGGGTGGGTGGGTGGGTGGGTGGGTTGGGTGGGTGGGTGGGTGGGGGGTGGGTGGGTGGGTGGGTGGGGGGTGGGTGGGTGGGTGGGTGGGTGGGTGGTGGGTGGGTGGGTGGGTGGGTGGGTGGGTGGGTGGGTGGGTGGGTGGGTGGGTGGGTGGGTGGGTGGGTGGGTGGGTGGGTGGGTGGGTGGGTGGGTGGGTGGGTGGTGGGTGGGTGGGTGGGTGGCTGGGTGGGTGGCTGGGTGGGTGGGTGGGTGGGTGGGTGGATGGGTGGGTGGCAGCGAAATGTTTTTAAGGAATATATTCCTTTTTCGGAATAAATCAGGGTTTTCGGCTCCAAAAAAAAGGAATAGTCTGCACGCCGCGGGCTCCTCAGTACAACGGAACGTCCCCGCGGGAGGTGGAAAGCTGCGGTGTAGGGTGATGGAGAGCCAGACAGGGCGGGGGAGGGCAGCAGGGGGGTGAGTGAGAGCCAGACAGGGTGAGGGAGAGCCATACAGGGTGAGTGAGAGCCAGACAGGGTGAGTGAGAGCCAGACGGGGTGAGTGAGAGCCAGACGGGGTGAGTGAGAGCCAGACGGGGTGAGGGAGAGCCAGACGGGGTGAGGGAGAGCCAGACGGGGTGAGGGAGAGCCAGACGGGGTGACTGAGAGCCAGACGGGGTGAGTGAGAGCCAGACGGGGTGAGTGAGAGCCAGACGGGGTGAGTGAGAGCCAGACAGGGTGAGGGAGAGCCAGACAGGGTGAGGGAGAGCCAGACGGGGTGAGGGAGAGCCAGACGGGGTGAGGGAGAGCCAGACGGGGTGAGGGAGAGCCAGACGGGGTGAGGGAGAGCCAGACGGGGTGAGGGAGAGCCAGACAGGGTGAGGGAGAGCCAGACAGGGTGAGGGAGAGCCAGACAGGGTGAGGGAGAGCCAGACAGGGTGAGGGAGAGCCAGACAGGGTGAGGGAGAGCCAGACGGGGTGAGGGAGAGCCAGACGAGGTGAGGGAGAGCCAGACGGGGTGAGCTGAGAGCCAGACGGGTGAGTGAGAGCCAGACGGGGTGAGTGAGAGCCAGACGGGGTGAGTGAGAGCCAGACAGGGTGAGGGAGAGCCAGACAGGGTGAGGGAGAGCCAGACGGGGTGAGGGAGAGCCAGACGGGGTGAGGGAGAGCCAGACGGGGTGAGGGAGAGCAGATGGGGTGAGGGAGAGCCAGACAGGGTGAGTGAGAGCGACAGGGGGAGGGAGAGCCAGACAGGGTGAGGGAGAGCCAGAAGGGTGAGGGAGAGCAGACGGGGTGAGGGAGAGCCAGACGGGGTGAGGGGAGGAGCCAGACATGGGGTGAGGGAGAGCCAGACAGGGTGAGGGAGAGCCAGACAGGGTGAGGGAGAGAGACAGACGAGGGTGAGGGAGAGCCAGACGAGGGTGAGGGAGAGCCAGAACGAGGGTGAGGGAGAGCCAGACAGGGTTGAGGGAGAGCAGTGACGGGGACAGCGAGGTGAGGGAGAGCCAGACGAGGTGAGGGAAGAGAGCAGACGAGGGTGAGGGAGAGCCAGACGGGGTGAGGGAGAGCCAGACGAGGGTGAGGGAGAGCCCAGACGGGGTGAGGGAGAGCAGAGTGAGAGAGCAGCCAGACGGGGTGAGGGAGAGCCAGACGGGGTGAGGGAGAGCCAGACGGGGTGAGGAGAGCCAGACGGGGTGAGGAGAGCCAGACGGGTGAGGAGAGCCAGACGAGGTGAGGGAGAGCCAGACGGGGTGAGGGAGAGCCAGACGGGGTGAGGGAGAGCCAGACAGGGTGAGGGAGAGCCAGACAGGGTGAGGGAGAGCCAGACAGGGTGAGGAGAGCCAGACGGGGTGAGAGAGGAGCCAGACGAGGTGAGGGAGAGAGGGAGAGCCAGACGGGGTGAGGAGAGAGCCAGACGGGGTGAGGGAGAGCAGACGGGGTGAGGGAGAAGCCAGACAGGTGAGAGAGAGCCAGACACGGGGTGAGGGAGAGCAGACGAGGTGAGGAGAGCCAGACGGGTGAGGGAGAGCCAGACAGGGTGAGGGAGAGCCAGACAGGGTGAGGGAGCCAGACGGGGTGAGGGAGAGCCAGACAGGGTAGGGAGAGCCAGAGCAGGGTGAGGGAGAGCCAGACGGGTGA
>BDSI01000031.1:0-32500 GCA_003117195.1 Eudorina sp. 2006-703-Eu-15
TGTATCATGCATGCCTGATGAACATGTATTATGCATGGCCTGACAACTCGAACGATATGGAACGCAGTCATTAGATTTGGCCACAGCGTTGCGTTAATGACTTGCACTCGTGCTGCCCTGAGAAAACAGCCATTGGACGGACACAGGACTGGACAGTGACAGGAACAGCAACCGCTCCAGAGGCAGCGAGTCGCGTGCGCTTTGCTGGATGTATGTGGTTTCGACGCGCTGCTGGACCCGGACGACGGCACGCCAGGTCGGTCGACGGCCACGACAGCACGGCGTTGCGCCCAGGACCTGCACGGCGAGGACGAGGGTATCGCGACGGCGGCCTTGTCGCAGAGTGACGAAGTGATGCTGCAGGCCGTACAACCCAACCAGACGAGAGCAGGCTGCAGGAGTGGCCGCCACCGCGCCACGGGGCCCGCAGAGGTGGCTGGGCAACCGGTGTCGAGCTGCTGCAGCATTCCAGCAGGGTTGGAGCTGCGGCCGGGCTACTCGGGCCAGAGAGCGCCCAACCAACTCCGTGCCTCGACTGGCGGAGGCACCGGTGGCGCGGGAGCAACCCCCGGCACCCGCCGGCTTAACAGACTTGAGGCTAGATCTGCAGCGACTTCAAAGCCGTTTTGTAGATCACCCGACAGAACCAGCTACGGGAGCCGCAGGTCCGGGTATGCAACCTACAAGCCACGAGTGAGGCGCACGCGGCGCCGGACGACCAGATATCGCACAGTCGGCAGTCGCGCTGATCACTGGTCACTGGCTGCCATGACTTGATTTGGTTGCTGTTAGCATGCATACAGCTATGCTGTATAGCAGCGGAATTCTGACTTGCGTATCGGTCTCTTGACGTCTATTTCGGTGTCTCTCGACACCTCCACTGCGCACCCATGGGACTGGCGCTAGCGACTTCGCGTGAAATGCCAGTGATCCCGACTCCACACGGGACTCTGAACGGCCAAATGTCCCGGACAGCTATCGTGTTCAGGTCGTCGTTGGCAAGCGGCCGCTTCGAAATGATGGAAGGGATATGACCTCGGGTCTAACTCTTCTTAAGGCGATGTGTGCCCCATTCTAGATGAGTAGAACGGGTTAAAGAGCCCCACATCCTTCACCGGGAAGAGTTTATCCCGTACAACTCGGTCAGGAAACCAGCCCTGGCTTGTCGCTTGTCATTGTTGTTTCAACCAATCAATGCCAAGCTAAGCCTTACAGGCATCGCTCTGTCTTGCAAGACCACCTCGTAACCGATCATTACAGTGTGACCACAACAAACCTTCCCAAGTAACGCTGTCATGCGTTACTGTATTATGGAACATGTATCATGCATGGCCTGATGGAACATGTATTATGCATGGCCTGACAACTCGAACGGATATGGAACGCAGTCATTAGATTTTGGCCACAGCGGTTGCGTTAATGACTTGCAGCTCGTGCTGCCCTGAGAAAACAGCCATTGGACGGACACAGGACTGGACAGTGACAGGAACAGCAACCGCTCCAGAGGCAGCGGAGTCGCGTGCGCTTTGCTGGATGTATGTGGTTTCGACGCGCTGCTGGACCCGGACGACGGCACGCCAGGGTCGGTCGACGGCCACGACAGCAACGGCGTTGCCGCCCAGGACCTGCACGGCGAGGACGAGGGTATCGCGACGGCGGCCTTGTCGCAGAGTGACGAAGTGATGCTGCAGCCGTACAACCAGACAACCAGAGGAGCAGGGGCTGCAGGAGTGGCCGCCACCGGCGCCACGGGCCCGCAGAGGTGGCTGGGCCAACCGGTGTCGAGCTGCTGCAGCATTCCAGCAGGGTTGGAGCTGCGGCCGGGCTACTCGGCCAGAGACGGCCCAACCAACTCCGGTGCCTCGACTGGGAGGCACCGGTGGCGCGGAGCAACCCCGGCACCCGCCGGCTTAACAGACTTGAGGCTAGATCTGCAGCGACTTCAAAGCCGTTTGTAGATCACCCGACAGAACCAGCTACGGGAGCCGCAGGTCCCGGTATGCAACCTACAAGCCACGAGTGAGGCGCACGCGGCCGGACGACCAGATATCGGCACAGTCGCAGTCGCGCTGATCACTGGTCACTGGCTGCCATGACTTGATTTGGTTGCTGTTTAGTGCATACAGCTATGCTGTATAGCAGCGGAATTCTGACTTGCGTATCGGGTCTCTTGACGTCTATTTCGGTGTCTCTCGACACCTCCACTGCGCACCCATGGGACTGGCGCCTAGCGGACTTCGCGTGAAATGCCAGTGATCCCGACTCCACACGGGACTCTGAACGGCCAAATGTCCCGGACAGCTATCGTGTTCAGGTCGTCGTTGGCAAGCGGGCCGCTTCGAAATGATGGAAGGGATATGACCTCGGTCTAACTCTTCCTTAAGGCGATGTGTGCCCCATTCTAGATGAGTAGAACGGGTTAAAGAGCCCCACATCCTTCACCGGGAAGAGTTTATCCGTACAACTCGGTCAGGAAACCAGCCCTGGCTTGTCGCTTGTCATTGTTGTTTTCAACCAATCAATGCCAAGCTAAGCCTTACAGGCATCGCTCTGTCTTGCAAGACCACCTCGTAACCGATCATTACAGTGTGACCACAACAAACCTTCCCCAAGTAACGCTGTCATGCGTTACTGTATTATGGAACATGTATCATGCATGGCTGATGGAACATGTATTATGCATGGCCTGACAACTCGAACGGATATGGAACGCAGTCATTAGATTTTGGCCACAGCGGTTGCGTTAATGACTTGCAGCTCGTGCTGCCCTGAGAAAACAGCCATTGGACGGACACAGGACTGGACAGTGACAGGAACAGCAACCGCTCCAGAGGCAGCGGAGTCGCGTGCGCTTTGCTGGATGTATGTGGTTTCGACGCGCTGCTGGACCCGGACGACGGCACGCCAGGGTCGGTCGACGGCCACGACAGCAACGGCGTTGCCGCCCAGGACCTGCACGGCGAGGACGAGGGTATCGCGACGGCGGCCTTGTCGCAGAGTGACGAAGTGATGCTGCAGCCGTACAACCAGACCGGAGGAGCAGGGGCTGCAGGAGTGGCCGCCACCGGCGCCACGGGCCCGCAGAGGTGGCTGGCCAACCGGTGTCGAGCTGCTGCAGCATTCCAGCAGGGTTGGAGCTGCGGCCGGGGCTACTCGGGCCAGAGACGGCCCAACCAACTCCGGTGCCTCGACTGGCGGAGGCACCGGTGGCGCGGGAGCAACCCGCACCCGCCGGCTTAACAGACTTGAGGCTAGATCTGCAGCGACTTCAAAGCCGTTTGTAGATCACCCGACAGAACCAGCTACGGGAGCCGCAGGTCCGGGTATGCAACCTACAAGCCACGAGTGAGGCGCACGCCCGCCGGACGACCAGATATCGGCACAGTCGGCAGTCGCGCTGATCACTGGTCACTGGCTGCCATGACTTGATTTGGTTGCTGTTAGCATGCATACAGCTATGCTGTATAGCAGCGGAATTCTGACTTGCGTATCGGGTCTCTTGACGTCTATTTCGGTGTCTCTCGACACCTCCACTGCGCACCCATGGGACTGGCGCCTAGCGGACTTCGCGTGAAATGCCAGTGATCCCGACTCCACACGGGACTCTGAACGGCCAAATGTCCCGGACAGCTATCGTGTTCAGGTCGTCGTTGGCAAGCGGGCCGCTTCGAAATGATGGAAGGGATATGACCTCGGGTCTAACTCTTCCTTAAGGCGATGTGTGCCCCATTCTAGATGAGTAGAACGGGTTAAAGAGCCCCACATCCTTCACCGGGAAGAGTTTATCCCGTACAACTCGGTCAGGAAACCAGCCCTGGCTTGTCGCTTGTCATTGTTGTTTCAACCAATCAATGCCAAGCTAAGCCTTACAGGCATCGCTCTGTCTTGCAAGACCACCTCGTAACCGATCATTACAGTGTGACCACAACAAACCTTCCCCAAGTAACGCTGTCATGCGTTACTGTATTATGGAACATGTATCATGCATGGCCTGATGGAACATGTATTATGCATGCCTGACAACTCGAACGGATATGGAACGCAGTCATTAGATTTTGGCCACAGCGGTTGCGTTAATGACTTGCAGCTCGTGCTGCCCTGAGAAAACAGCCATTGGACGGACACAGGACTGGACAGTGACAGGAACAGCAACCGCTCCAGAGGCAGCGGAGTCGCGTGCGCTTTGCTGGATGTATGTGGTTTCGACGCGCTGCTGGACCCGGACGACGGCACGCCAGGGTCGGTCGACGGCCACGACAGCAACGGCGTTGCCGCCCAGGACCTGCACGGCGAGGACGAGGGTATCGCGACGGCGCCTTGTCGCAGAGTGACGAAGTGATGCTGCAGCCGTACAACCAGACCGGAGGAGCAGGGGCTGCAGGAGTGGCCGCCACCGGCGCCACGGGGCCCGCAGAGGTGGCTGGGCCAACCGGTGTCGAGCTGCCAGCATTCCAGCAGGGTTGGAGCTGCGGCCGGGGCTACTCGGCCAGAGACGGCCCAACCAACTCCGGTGGCCTCGACTGGCGGAGGCACCGGTGGCGCGGGAGCAACCCCCGGCACCCGCCGGCTTAACAGACTTGAGGCTAGATCTGCAGCGACTTCAAAGCCGTTTGTAGATCACCCGACAGAAACCAGCTACGGGAGCCGCAGTCCCGGGTATGCAACTACAAGCCACGAGTGAGGCGCATGCGCCGCCGGACGACCAGATATCGGCACAGTCGCAGTCGCGCTGATCACTGGTCACTGGCTGCCATGATTGATTTGTTGCTGTTAGCATGCATACAGCTATGCTGTATAGCAGCGGAATTCTGACTTGCGGTATCGGGTCTCTTGACGTCTATTCGTGTCTCTCGACACTCCACTGCCGCACCCATGGAGACTGCGCTAGCGGACTTCGCGTGAAATGCCAGTGATCCCGACTCCACACGGACTCTGAACGGCAAATGTCCCGGACAGCTATCGTGTTCAGGTCGTCGTTGCAAGCGGGCCGCTTCGAAATGATGGAAGGATATGACTCGGGTCTACTCTTCCTTAAGGCGATGTGCCCATTCTAGATGAGTAGAACGGGTTAAAGAGCCCCCACATCCTTCACCGGGAAGAGTTTATCCCGTACAACTCGGTCAGAAACCAGCCCTGGCTTGTCGCTTGTCATTGTTGTTTCAACCAATCAATGCCAAGCTAAGCCTTACAGGCATCGCTCTGTCTTGCAAGACCACCTCGTAACCGATCATTACAGTGTGACCACAACAAACCTTCCCCAAGTAACGCTGTCATGCGTTACTGTATTATGGAACATGTATCATGCATGGCCTGATGGAACATGTATTATGCATGGCTGACAACTCGAACGGATATGGAACGCAGTCATTAGATTTGGCCACAGCGGTTGCGTTAATGACTTGCAGCTCGTGCTGCCTGAGAAACAGCATTGGACGGACACAGGACTGGACAGTGACAGAACAGCAACCGCTCCAGAGGCAGCGGAGTCGCGTGCGCTTTGCTGATGTATGTGGTTTCGACGCGCTGCTGGACCCGGACGACGGCACGCCAGGGTCGTCGACGGCCACGACAGCACGCGTGCCGCCAGGACCTGCACGGCGAGACGAGGGTATCGCGACGCGGCCTTGTCGCAGAGTGACGAAGTGATGCTGCAGCCGTACAACCAGACCGAGGAGCAGGGCTGCAGGAGTGGCCGCCACCGGCGCCACGGGGCCCGCAGAGGCTGGCCAACCGGTGTCGAGCTGCTGCAGCATTCCAGCAGGGTTGGAGCTGCGGCCGGGCTACTCGGCCAGAGACGCCCAACCAAACTCCGGTGCTCGACTGGCGGAGGCACCGGTGGCGCGGGAGCAACCCCCGGCACCGCCGCTTAACAGACTTGAGGCTAGATCTGCAGCGACTTCAAAGCCGTTTGTAGATCACCGACAGAACCAGCTACGGGCCGCAGGTCCGGTATGCAACCTACAAGCCACGAGTGAGGCGCATGCGGCCGCCGGACGACCAGATATCGCACAGTCGGCAGTCGCGCTGATCACTGGTCACTGGCTGCCATGACTTGATTTGGTTGCTGTTAGCATGCATACAGCTATGCTGTATAGCAGCGGAATTCTGACTTGCGTATCGGGTCTCTTGACGTCTATTTCGGTGTCTCTCGACACCTCCACTGCGCACCCATGGGACTGGCGCCTAGCGGACTTCGCGTGAAATGCCAGTGATCCCGACTCCACACGGGACTCTGAACGGCCAAATGTCCCGGACAGCTATCGTGTTCAGGTCGTCGTTGGCAAGCGGGCCGCTTCGAAATGATGGAAGGGATATGACCTCGGGTCTAACTCTTCCTTAAGGCGATGTGTGCCCATTCTAGATGAGTAGAACGGGTTAAAGAGCCCCACATCCTTCACGGGAAGAGTTTATCCCGTACAACTCGGTCAGGAAACCAGCCCTGGCTTGTCGCTTGTCATTGTTGTTTCAACCAATCAATGCAAGCTAAGCCTTACAGGCATCGCTCTGTCTTGCAAGACCACCTCGTAACCGATCATTACAGTGTGACCACAACAAACCTTCCCCAAGTAACGCTGTCATGCGTTACTGTATTATGGAACATGTATCATGCATGGCCTGATGGAACATGTATTAGCATGGCCTGACAACTCGAACGGATATGGAACGCAGTCATTAGATTTTGGCCACAGCGGTTGCGTTAATGACTTGCAGCTCGTGCTGCCCTGAGAAAACAGCCATTGGACGGACACAGGACTGGACAGTGACAGGAACAGCAACCGCTCCAGAGGCAGCGGAGTCGCGTGCGCTTTGCTGGATGTATTGGTTTCGACGCGCTGCTGGACCCGGACGACGGCACGCCAGGGTCGGTCGACGGCCACGACAGCAACGGCGTTGCCGCCAGGACCTGCACGGCGAGGACGAGGGTATCGCGACGGCGGCCTTGTCGCAGAGTGACGAAGTGATGCTGCAGGCCGTACAACCAGACCGGAGGAGCAGGGCTGCAGGAGTGGCCGCCACCGGCGCCACGGGCCCGCAGAGGTGGCTGGGCCAACCGGTGTCGAGCTGCTGCAGCATTCCAGCAGGGTTGGAGCTGCGGCCGGGCTACTCGGCCAGAGACGGCCCAACCAACTCCGGTGCCTCGACTGGCGGAGGCACCGGTGGCGCGGGAGCAACCCCGGCACCCGCCGGCTTAACAGACTTGAGGCTAGATCTGCAGCGACTTCAAAGCCGTTTGTAGATCACCCGACAGAACCAGCTACGGGGAGCCGCAGGTCCCGGGTATGCAACCTACAAGCACGAGTGAGGCGCATGCGGCCGCGGACGACCAGATATCGGCACAGTCGGCAGTCGCGCTGATCACTGGTCACTGGCTGCCATGACTTGATTTGGTTGCTGTTAGCATGCATACAGCTATGCTGTATAGCAGCGGAATTCTGACTTGCGTATCGGGTCTCTTGACGTCTATTTCGGTGTCTCTCGACACCTCCACTGCGCACCCATGGGACTGGCGCCTAGCGGACTTCGCGTGAAATGCCAGTGATCCCGACTCCACACGGGACTCTGAACGGCCAAATGTCCCGGACAGCTATCGTGTTCAGGTCGTCGTTGGCAAGCGGGCCGCTTCGAAATGATGGAAGGGATATGACCTCGGGTCTAACTCTTCCTTAAGGCGATGTGTGCCCCATTCTAGATGAGTAGAACGGGTTAAAGAGCCCCACATCCTTCACCGGGAAGAGTTTATCCCGTACAACTCGGTCAGGAAACCAGCCCTGGCTTGTCGCTTGTCATTGTTGTTTCAACCAATCAATGCCAAGCTAAGCCTTACAGGCATCGCTCTGTCTTGCAAGACCACCTCGTAACCGATCATTACAGTGTGACCACAACAAACCTTCCCCAAGTAACGCTGTCATGCGTTACTGTATTATGGAACATGTATCATGCATGGCCTGATGGAACATGTATTATGCATGGCCTGACAACTCGAACGGATATGGAACGCAGTCATTAGATTTTGGCCACAGCGGTTGCGTTAATGACTTGCAGCTCGTGCTGCCCTGAGAAAACAGCCATTGGACGGACACAGGACTGGACAGTGACAGGAACAGCAACCGCTCCAGAGGCAGCGGAGTCGCGTGCGCTTTGCTGGATGTATGTGGTTTCGACGCGCTGCTGGACCCGGACGACGGCACGCCAGGGTCGGTCGACGGCCACGACAGCAACGGCGTTGCCGCCCAGGACCTGCACGGCGAGGACGAGGGTATCGCGACGGCGGCCTTGTCGCAGAGTGACGAAGTGATGCTGCAGCCGTACAACCAGACCGGAGGAGCAGGGGCTGCAGGAGTGGCCGCCACCGGCGCCACGGGGCCCGCAGAGGTGGCTGGGCCAACCGGTGTCGAGCTGCTGCAGCATTCCAGCAGGGTTGGAGCTGCGGCCGGGCTACTCGGGCCAGAGACGGCCCAACCAACTCCGGTGCCTCGACTGGCGGAGGCACCGGTGGCGCGGAGCAACCCCCGGCACCCGCCGGCTTAACAGACTTGAGGCTAGATCTGCAGCGACTTCAAAGCCGTTTGTAGATCACCCGACAGAACCAGCTACGGGGAGCCGCAGGTCCCGGGTATGCAACCTACAAGCCACGAGTGAGGCGCATGCGGCCGCCGGACGACCAGATATCGGCACAGTCGGCAGTCGCGCTGATCACTGGTCACTGGCTGCCATGACTTGATTTGGTTGCTGTTAGCATGCATACAGCTATGCTGTATAGCAGCGGAATTCTGACTTGCGTATCGGGTCTCTTGACGTCTATTTCGGTGTCTCTCGACACCTCCACTGCGCACCCATGGGACTGGCGCCTAGCGGACTTCGCGTGAAATGCCAGTGATCCCGACTCCACACGGGACTCTGAACGGCCAAATGTCCCGGACAGCTATCGTGTTCAGGTCGTCGTTGGCAAGCGGGCCGCTTCGAAATGATGGAAGGGATATGACCTCGGGTCTAACTCTTCCTTAAGGCGATGTGTGCCCCATTCTAGATGAGTAGAACGGGTTAAAGAGCCCCACATCCTTCACCGGAAGAGTTTATCCCGTACAACTCGGTCAGGAAACCAGCCCTGGCTTGTCGCTTGTCATTGTTGTTTCAACCAATCAATGCCAAGCTAAGCCTTACAGGCATCGCTCTGTCTTGCAAGACCACCTCGTAACCGATCATTACAGTGTGACCACAACAAACCTTCCCCAAGTAACGCTGTCATGCGTTACTGTATTATGGAACATGTATCATGCATGGCCTGATGGAACATGTATTATGCATGGCCTGACAACTCGAACGGATATGGAACGCAGTCATTAGATTTTGGCCACAGCGGTTGCGTTAATGACTTGCAGCTCGTGCTGCCCTGAGAAAACAGCCATTGGACGGACACAGGACTGGACAGTGACAGGAACAGCAACCGCTCCAGAGGCAGCGGAGTCGCGTGCGCTTTGCTGGATGTATGTGGTTTCGACGCGCTGCTGGACCCGGACGACGGCACGCCAGGGTCGGTCGACGGCCACGACAGCAACGGCGTTGCCGCCCAGGACCTGCACGGCGAGGACGAGGGTATCGCGACGGCGGCCTTGTCGCAGAGTGACGAAGTGATGCTGCAGCCGTACAACCAGACCGGAGGAGCAGGGGCTGCAGGAGTGGCCGCCACCGGCGCCACGGGCCCGCAGAGGTGGCTGGGCCAACCGGTGTCGAGCTGCTGCAGCATTCCAGCAGGGTTGGAGCTGCGGCCGGGGCTACTCGGGCCAGAGACGGCCCAACCAACTCCGGTGCCTCGACTGGCGGAGGCACCGGTGGCGCGGGAGCAACCCCCGGCACCCGCCGGCTTAACAGACTTGAGGCTAGATCTGCAGCGACTTCAAAGCCGTTTGTAGATCACCCGACAGAACCAGCTACGGGGAGCCGCAGGTCCCGGGTATGCAACCTACAAGCCACGAGTGAGGCGCATGCGGCCGCCGGACGACCAGATATCGGCACAGTCGGCAGTCGCGCTGATCACTGGTCACTGGCTGCCATGACTTGATTTGGTTGCTGTTAGCATGCATACAGCTATGCTGTATAGCAGCGGAATTCTGACTTGCGTATCGGGTCTCTTGACGTCTATTTCGGTGTCTCTCGACACCTCCACTGCGCACCCATGGGACTGGCGCCTAGCGGACTTCGCGTGAAATGCCAGTGATCCCGACTCCACACGGGACTCTGAACGGCCAAATGTCCCGGACAGCTATCGTGTTCAGGTCGTCGTTGGCAAGCGGGCCGCTTCGAAATGATGGAAGGGATATGACCTCGGGTCTAACTCTTCCTTAAGGCGATGTGTGCCCCATTCTAGATGAGTAGAACGGGTTAAAGAGCCCCACATCCTTCACCGGGAAGAGTTTATCCCGTACAACTCGGTCAGGAAACCAGCCCTGGCTTGTCGCTTGTCATTGTTGTTTCAACCAATCAATGCCAAGCTAAGCCTTACAGGCATCGCTCTGTCTTGCAAGACCACCTCGTAACCGATCATTACAGTGTGACCACAACAAACCTTCCCCAAGTAACGCTGTCATGCGTTACTGTATTATGGAACATGTATCATGCATGGCCTGATGGAACATGTATTATGCATGGCCTGACAACTCGAACGGATATGGAACGCAGTCATTAGATTTTGGCCACAGCGGTTGCGTTAATGACTTGCAGCTCGTGCTGCCCTGAGAAAACAGCCATTGGACGGACACAGGACTGGACAGTGACAGGAACAGCAACCGCTCCAGAGGCAGCGGAGTCGCGTGCGCTTTGCTGGATGTATGTGGTTTCGACGCGCTGCTGGACCCGGACGACGGCACGCCAGGGTCGGTCGACGGCCACGACAGCAACGGCGTTGCCGCCCAGGACCTGCACGGCGAGGACGAGGGTATCGCGACGGCGGCCTTGTCGCAGAGTGACGAAGTGATGCTGCAGCCGTACAACCAGACCGGAGGAGCAGGGGCTGCAGGAGTGGCCGCCACCGGCGCCACGGGGCCCGCAGAGGTGGCTGGGCCAACCGGTGTCGAGCTGCTGCAGCATTCCAGCAGGGTTGGAGCTGCGGCCGGGGCTACTCGGGCCAGAGACGGCCCAACCAACTCCGGTGCCTCGACTGGCGGAGGCACCGGTGGCGCGGGAGCAACCCCCGGCACCCGCCGGCTTAACAGACTTGAGGCTAGATCTGCAGCGACTTCAAAGCCGTTTGTAGATCACCGACAGAACCAGCTACGGGGAGCCGCAGGTCCCGGGTATGCAACCTACAAGCCACGAGTGAGGCGCATGCGGCCGCCGGACGACCAGATATCGGCACAGTCGGCAGTCGCGCTGATCACTGGTCACTGGCTGCCATGACTTGATTTGGTTGCTGTTAGCATGCATACAGCTATGCTGTATAGCAGCGGAATTCTGACTTGCGTATCGGGTCTCTTGACGTCTATTTCGGTGTCTCTCGACACCTCCACTGCGCACCCATGGGACTGGCGCCTAGCGGACTTCGCGTGAAATGCCAGTGATCCCGACTCCACACGGGACTCTGAACGGCCAAATGTCCCGGACAGCTATCGTGTTCAGGTCGTCGTTGGCAAGCGGGCCGCTTCGAAATGATGGAAGGGATATGACCTCGGGTCTAACTCTTCCTTAAGGCGATGTGTGCCCCATTCTAGATGAGTAGAACGGGTTAAAGAGCCCCACATCCTTCACCGGGAAGAGTTTATCCCGTACAACTCGGTCAGGAAACCAGCCCTGGCTTGTCGCTTGTCATTGTTGTTTCAACCAATCAATGCCAAGCTAAGCCTTACAGGCATCGCTCTGTCTTGCAAGACCACCTCGTAACCGATCATTACAGTGTGACCACAACAAACCTTCCCAAGTAACGCTGTCATGCGTTACTGTATTATGGAACATGTATCATGCATGGCCTGATGGAACATGTATTATGCATGGCCTGACAACTCGAACGGATATGGAACGCAGTCATTAGATTTTGGCCACAGCGGTTGCGTTAATGACTTGCAGCTCGTGCTGCCCTGAGAAAACAGCCATTGGACGGACACAGGACTGGACAGTGACAGGAACAGCAACCGCTCCAGAGGCAGCGGAGTCGCGTGCGCTTTGCTGGATGTATGTGGTTTCGACGCGCTGCTGGACCCGGACGACGGCACGCCAGGGTCGGTCGACGGCCACGACAGCAACGGCGTTGCCGCCCAGGACCTGCACGGCGAGGACGAGGGTATCGCGACGGCGGCCTTGTCGCAGAGTGACGAAGTGATGCTGCAGCCGTACAACCAGACCGGAGGAGCAGGGGCTGCAGGAGTGGCCGCCACCGGCGCCACGGGCCCGCAGAGGTGGCTGGGCCAACCGGTGTCGAGCTGCTGCAGCATTCCAGCAGGGTTGGAGCTGCGGCCGGGGCTACTCGGGCCAGAGACGGCCCAACCAACTCCGGTGCCTCGACTGGCGGAGGCACCGGTGGCGCGGGAGCAACCCCCGGCACCCGCCGGCTTAACAGACTTGAGGCTAGATCTGCAGCGACTTCAAAGCCGTTTGTAGATCACCCGACAGAACCAGCTACGGGGAGCCGCAGGTCCCGGGTATGCAACCTACAAGCCACGAGTGAGGCGCACGCGGCCGCCGGACGACCAGATATCGGCACAGTCGGCAGTCGCGCTGATCACTGGTCACTGGCTGCCATGACTTGATTTGGTTGCTGTTAGCATGCATACAGCTATGCTGTATAGCAGCGGAATTCTGACTTGCGTATCGGGTCTCTTGACGTCTATTTCGGTGTCTCTCGACACCTCCACTGCGCACCCATGGGACTGGCGCCTAGCGGACTTCGCGTGAAATGCCAGTGATCCCGACTCCACACGGGACTCTGAACGGCCAAATGTCCCGGACAGCTATCGTGTTCAGGTCGTCGTTGGCAAGCGGGCCGCTTCGAAATGATGGAAGGGATATGACCTCGGGTCTAACTCTTCCTTAAGGCGATGTGTGCCCCATTCTAGATGAGTAGAACGGGTTAAAGAGCCCCACATCCTTCACCGGGAAGAGTTTATCCCGTACAACTCGGTCAGGAAACCAGCCCTGGCTTGTCGCTTGTCATTGTTGTTTCAACCAATCAATGCCAAGCTAAGCCTTACAGGCATCGCTCTGTCTTGCAAGACCACCTCGTAACCGATCATTACAGTGTGACCACAACAAACCTTCCCCAAGTAACGCTGTCATGCGTTACTGTATTATGGAACATGTATCATGCATGGCCTGATGGAACATGTATTATGCATGGCCTGACAACTCGAACGGATATGGAACGCAGTCATTAGATTTTGGCCACAGCGGTTGCGTTAATGACTTGCAGCTCGTGCTGCCCTGAGAAAACAGCCATTGGACGGACACAGGACTGGACAGTGACAGGAACAGCAACCGCTCCAGAGGCAGCGGAGTCGCGTGCGCTTTGCTGGATGTATGTGGTTTCGACGCGCTGCTGGACCCGGACGACGGCACGCCAGGGTCGGTCGACGGCCACGACAGCAACGGCGTTGCCGCCCAGGACCTGCACGGCGAGGACGAGGGTATCGCGACGGCGGCCTTGTCGCAGAGTGACGAAGTGATGCTGCAGCCGTACAACCAGACCGGAGGAGCAGGGGCTGCAGGAGTGGCCGCCACCGGCGCCACGGGGCCCGCAGAGGTGGCTGGGCCAACCGGTGTCGAGCTGCTGCAGCATTCCAGCAGGGTTGGAGCTGCGGCCGGGGCTACTCGGGCCAGAGACGGCCCAACCAACTCCGGTGCCTCGACTGGCGGAGGCACCGGTGGCGCGGGAGCAACCCCCGGCACCCGCCGGCTTAACAGACTTGAGGCTAGATCTGCAGCGACTTCAAAGCCGTTTGTAGATCACCCGACAGAACCAGCTACGGGGAGCCGCAGGTCCCGGGTATGCAACCTACAAGCCACGAGTGAGGCGCACGCGGCCGCCGGACGACCAGATATCGGCACAGTCGGCAGTCGCGCTGATCACTGGTCACTGGCTGCCATGACTTGATTTGGTTGCTGTTAGCATGCATACAGCTATGCTGTATAGCAGCGGAATTCTGACTTGCGTATCGGGTCTCTTGACGTCTATTTCGGTGTCTCTCGACACCTCCACTGCGCACCCATGGGACTGGCGCCTAGCGGACTTCGCGTGAAATGCCAGTGATCCCGACTCCACACGGGACTCTGAACGGCCAAATGTCCCGGACAGCTATCGTGTTCAGGTCGTCGTTGGCAAGCGGGCCGCTTCGAAATGATGGAAGGGATATGACCTCGGGTCTAACTCTTCCTTAAGGCGATGTGTGCCCCATTCTAGATGAGTAGAACGGGTTTTGAAGAGGACTGGTACTCGGGCTTCCATTCGCCGCGATGATGACGCGTACCCGGATCAAGGACGCAAATCACTTCGTACAGGTCTCACGTTGTCCCGCGCGTCGGGTCAACGGCTCATCGCAAGGCGAGCCCGGGCGTCATGCCGTTGCTCCGCGGTACCGGTCGTAAGGACACTGTTATGGCGCGGCAAAGCAACATCAACGTCGCGGATGCTCTGCGGGGGACGCCAACCGGGGTCACAGCCAAGGCGGTGTTCGATGCCTTCACGTCGAGTCAACCCGCGAACCCCAAGATTGTGGACGCCGTGAGAAATTTTGAGGTGCGTCGCGGTTTTGTAACCGTTGCTAGGTGGACTCGTGCATGTTGTGTCGCGGTAATGTGAGGTGGCATGGCTTGTCAACCGGGCCTGGCCCACCTCGCCCATTACCATTTTCATCGCAGTGCCCCGTGTGCTTCAACCCAGACCTGAGTTGGAGGTGCCGGACGCCGCGGCTTAACGTTCTCTTCGGGCCGTACGTTCACTTCCGCTGCAATGGCGAGGTGAGACAGTTAGGGGCAGATATGGTGTTGTCATCGCTTTGGGACATGCCCTCGAAATCAGATCGCGGTATTGGGATCCCAGCATTGTTTCTTTTGTGGTTATGCCCCACACCAGGGCTGTCCATTTCTCTGCACCGATGCCACAATGGCAAACGACCTCAACTGCTGTGTCAAGTTCGCGGTCGACAACAACAGATGGCGTCGGCCACCGGAGGCAGCGGCGGCGGCGCCGCAGGTGGAGGCAGCGGCGGCGATGGCGGTGGCGTCGGCGCCGGCGCCGGAGGCAGCGGCGGCGACGCCGCTGGTGGAGGCGGTGATGGCGGGGGCAGCATCGGCTATGCTGGCGCAGTCACTGGAGGCATTGGCTTTGGCGCCGTTGGCACAACAGCGGCGGCGGCGGTGCCATGCACAACAGCAGCGGCGGCGGCGGTGCCATGCACAACAGGCCGTCTCTGTTCACGGCGGCTGCAGAGACGGAATTCTGAGACGACGAGGAGGAGCTCAAGTATCACATGTGTGAGATGGCTTCGACGGAGGCAGCTCTGTCGATCCAGGAGTCCTTTCTCAACAAGAAGCTGACGGAAGTGGCCCAGCAGCCGCTCGAACACCGCCAGGCCAGCCTGCAGGCGCTAAAGTGGCTGGAGGACAGCATCGTCAAGCTGCAGGACAAGGCCGATCGCCACGGAGCGATGATTGCGTTCACGGTCTGCGCCGCACGGATAGTGTTTTCATGCATGCCACACCTAACGGTACATACGTCTTTAACCGGGGCTGGTATGGACACGGGCATCAGTGGCATGGGCACAGATCGGATCCAGGCTGTAGTGTTAAGCTGGTTGACGTCGTACTAATTGGTTCACTCGGAGTACGGGCTCGCCGTGCTTCGGCATCCGCTTACTGGGTGGGTGTGCTGGATTCACAGGAAGGGAGGTTGGTGTGGATCGACAGTCTGTGCTTGGTGGATGCTGCGGAATGCAATGAGTTTGTTTATTTCGCATAGGTAAAACGTGGCAACAATATATCAACGGTCGTCAAGCGTGGTTTTACATAAACGTGCAGTTTTAATGGCGTCTATCGTCGTTGCTACTCATAGTTGCCATCACGCGTCTGCCAGACGGCTGTCAGGTGGGACCGTTTAGACACGATTAAAACCAAAACTGGTGGTGTCATGTCTCGCATCCTGATAATTGGATAAGGTAAGCGCGGAAATGAATACGAGCCAAATCATATCATCTTGCTTCGACCACACGATACTTCGACCGCACGTACACCAGCACATGTTACCGTCACGGAATCGCATACTGTCGTACAACAGACCACATGTACAACAGACCAATCGGACTATGTCTATGTACAGGTATATGCATATCGAGAGCCAGTCTCGATCTTTGGCATCATCCCCCGGTATCCTAATCCTGGCCTCCACCCCAGCACCTGGATCGCATGTCAGCCCCTGGCCTCCAACCCCGGTTTCTTGCGCTTCCGCTTGGTGCGTGCCGCGGGCACCAAAGCTGCCGTTGCGCTGAAACCCATCGCGTGCAATTGCTGCTGCTCTGGATCCTCTTCATCCGTCTGGTCGCACCCCTCGCTATCAGAATTCGCCCGTCCCACGTCGTGCTTCCTGCCGCGCCGTCGCTCGGTGCTGTACTGGCGCTTCGTTCACTTGTCTCCGTATCGCCTGCCGTAAGTGCTGCTGGGTTCCCGCTCCTCTGGTGTGGCCAATAGGCGGCTACCCGTGCGGAAGGCAGCCGTGGGTGTCAGGGCCACCGCTTTTTCCACTCCTCCCCCTTCAACGACCGTAACCGCCAGTGGCTCCAGGATGATGTTCAGTTTCTGCTGGCAATCCTGCAGGATGGCCCTTCGCCGGGGGGTCAGCTTGTGGCCATGCTGCTCCGCGGGGACCGCGTTCCGCGTAGCCAGTCGTGCATCGCCAGCGGGCGGCACCCCTGCACCCTGGCTCATCGCTGCTGCTCCCTGATAGCGAGACGGCGTGACCAACAGGCCCTGCAGCCTAGCCGCCTCTAACCGGCCAGTAGCCAATGCCGCAGACAATGCGGCCGCATCCGGGACTTCTGGTCCATGAGAAAGGACCCTTGCGAATGGCCGGTCGAAATGCATCTCGTGCGTCAAGCCCTCGACAAAGACAGACGCCTTCTGTACGATAGCATTGACGTCGCTGTCACTAGACTGCACAGCGCCGTCCCGCGGCCGTCACACATTGCGACTCCAATTCTGAGTCGCTGAAAGTGTGAAGGAAACGAAACTCTACTGTCACTGGCGCGGTGCTTTCTGCTCCAGTACGCCGGTCCAGGAGCAAGACCATGTTCTGCCCCCCCCCCCCAAACTGTCAACCGTGAGACCCACTTCGCCAGCTCGTGCACCACCGGTGATAAGGACCGCCTGTCGCCCGAACGGATCGTCGCGCTGCGGATGTCCACCAAGCCACCAAGTGGACAGATTCTTAGATCGCTGGATTTGACAGTAGTACTCCTGTAGCGGGCCCCTGGGTACTGAACGCTGGCATTCGAGCCACCGGGTGACAAGGCCAACAGAGATCCGTGTCTGTTGATCTTCGCGTTGATAACGGTCTTGCCGACCACTTCGGAGGGGGACTGCGCCGCACTAAGAAATTAAGAAATGTCGACGGACGTCACAGCCCCCCTTGGTAAACCCAATAATGGATCGGTGTCCCCTCCTTCGGTCGCTGGTCCTGTGGCGTATCCGGTCAATGGCTTGATGCGCTGCAAATCTACACCGACGGCGCCACACCCAGCAAAGCGCATGCCACCCGCTGCCCCATGCAGCGTTTCTTGAAGGATCGATGCTGCCGCCGCCGCTCTTCCTGCTGCGACTGCTGATGGGCGGTCCTGCAACTGTCTGGTCACAGCACGCGCGCTGGGTGTGGCTGCGATCAGCTCCTCTCGCTGTCGCTGAGGTCAGAGGACGCTCCACTCTCTGTCAAACTATCATCAGATTGATAAAGTAACTGCTTGTAGTAGTCATCTGAAAAATCGCTCAGGTCCTCGTCTTCCACCTCAGCCTGTGCCTGTCAATTCGTTTGCGTGTCAAGTTGATGCCGGTCAGATATGTATTGGTACTGTCGTCACATATTAATCAAAACACAAGCTTCCAGGATTGAGTTAGGCGTGAGGGCTGGTTTCCTGACCGAGTTGTACGGGATAAACTCTTCCCGGTGAAGGATGTGGGGCTTTTCAACGCTCGCGCTTTACCGCAAACACCATGTAATCAACAATTGGTTTAATTTACAAAATTGAGCTCCTAACGGTCTGCCGTAGAAGCTCCGCATGCTCCAGGGAGGGCTCGCTCGGAGCTGAGGGCCGCTGCTCCATGTTACGTTGAAGCAGGTAATCCTTGACTTTCCTGCTACGTTGACTTTCGACAGCCTTGGATCCTGGCCACACACGGCACACAGCACGACATACATGTCGCATTGCACATGTAGTCAGGTACTATTCCTATGAATCGAATGGCATATTCCTGTCGTCAAGGCCAGTTTGTCGCCATGCGACTGGTGGTCGTTACATGGATGATGCCCACCAGGGTTACAGACCGGGCGGTATTGTGAAAGTCGATCCGTGGAACTCCTTGGCATGGGCCCCCCCCCGTTCTGCAGCTGCCCGTACGAGGCTGGGGCAGCTGGCGCCCGGGGGCCTCGGCGCCTCGATCGGCGAGCCACACGCGGTGTCATTCCCCGCGCGGCGGCTAATACGGCAGCCCCCCAGCCATATCGCTGCCGCGTTATCGGCAACCGCCCACATTTCCACCGCTGCCGCGCAACTGCAAGCCGCCTCACAGCAATTGCACGTGTGCCAGCTCCCCCGTCGGCAACCAACCATGGTCGCACAGACACATCGGGCGCGCAGCTATCCGTGTTGATCCGGCTAGATCCGGCTCAGTCCCAGGATTTCGCGGCACAATACGCCCATAGCGCCCGTTCACCTTCCACTCGGGACCCAGCGCCCCCACCCACCCCGCCGCGCCTAGCGGTCTCGTCCACTCACACCGAAAGTGCTTGCCAACGCTTATCGAAACCGTGCATCTACCCCACCTGCTAATACACCACCCTGCCCCCCACCGGGAGAGGCGGACACGCCTCCGTCCGGACGGCCCACCCTGCAGGTTGGGTCAGGCAGGTAGGTTGCTGCAGGGCACCCCGCCCCGCACCCCTCCCCGCCTCCTTTCCACCGCGCCGACGAACGGGGAACCCGCGGTGACGCCCCAACCACCTAGCTACTGAGGACCTTGAGGATGAAAGCCGCAATGTTACTAAACGCGGCAGCAACAGCAACTGTAGCGCCGACTCCTCCGTACAAGTGCAGGACGAGCAAACACGAGCGTCACGACGCGGCATGCGCCATCCGCCATGAACCTGTTACGACTCCTCCTCTTCCCGGCCCCTCCTTCTCCATTCACCCCCACCTCCTCCCGCCCACCCCACCTGACCACTGCGGTGCGGCCCCGCCCACCCAACTCCCACAGCACCGCCGACCCGCCCCCGGTATCCCACCGGTTGCCCCTCCCGTGCATCAAGGCCATCCTAGCGCTGTCCCATGAGGCCCCCCCACAGTCCACTCGGTTGGGGGTGGTGACAACCACCGGTTGCGGCACCCAAGCCCATGCGCCCCACCCGGCCCCAGCTCCGGCACGTGGCCTCGCCACCTAGCGAGCTGGCGAGGTGCCGCCTCATTTGGCACCTTGCCCCGGATCTCCCTCAGCGAGAAGGGCAGACGGGGGCGCCCGAGCCTTGCCGGCCCCGTCGTGCCACACCGGGGCCGAGGCGAGTTGCACCCAGAGGTCGGCTCACTGCCCCGTGCCCACCCTCAAGCGCACCACCTCTCTCTTTCCTCCCCATGCTTCCAGTAACTCTCAGCAGCGGCGCAGGAGATGGACCCGGCGGCTGCCATGACGTCGCGCTGCCCTGGGCAAACGAGGGTGTCAGCGTAACGTAATCAACGAGCGGAACAAGGTGGGGCAAGTTTAGAACCGCGGAAGGGGGCCTTGCATTTAAGCTAGATGGACTATCAAGCTAGGGGGCCAATAAAGCACCGCCCGGCCGCGACCCGTTGCCGCATAGGACATTCCCACCCACGCAGCGTCCCTCCTCCCCAGCCCGCCCAGCCCATCCCATGCATAGTCCCTTTTCTCAAGCTCGCCCCTCCCAACCCGCGCATAGTCCCTCCTCCCAAGCCCGCCCCATGAGTCACTCCTCCTCATCTCGCCCCTCCCAAACCACGCATAGGTCCCTTAGTTGCCTATTGCCCACAGGAGGGCGTCGCATCGGGCTCCCCAGCAATTCGAAGTAAATCCCCATGCGTACCAAACACACCTCCATGCCGCGATTGTCGATCACCGGTCTGGACGAGTCGATCCTGTTGGATTCAAAACGCATTCTTGTGCTTGACGCGTTGTCGGTGAAGTTGCAGCTGCGGCGGTGTTGTAAACGGCCACCTGGCGAGGGACTATGAAGGGCAGCCTTCGTGGAGCGGATGGTGACCTTGACTGACGTACGCCCACTGCATCGGTCTTCTTGGACACCGTCGATGTGGGATTGAGAGTTGTCTGGCGCGCGTCGGTCAGCTGCACATGGTCGCGCTCCTCCGTCGTTGGTCAGCAAACTTCGCGGGTCACTCGGGTCTGTGCGAGCGAAGGACCAAAGGCACCACAGCTTGGCTACGAAGCACAATGTGATCCCAGATCAACGCGCAAACCGACGAACTGCATTTCCACTCCCAGAATCATGTATACCCATAAAGGCCACGAACAGCCAGCAGCCATGCCAAGCATGTTGCGGTCGGACGCACGTTGTCGCAATGGTCACGCCACAAAACGAGCTTCGAGTTGCAGTCTGATAGCACGATATCCAAAAACCAGCACTCACGTAAAAGTTTGCAGCGGCGCTGGCAACGTCGCTGTCGACAGGAACATGACCTTGACAATTGTTTGTGATATCTCTGCAACAATTTATTGTGAACATGTAAGTTAAAAAATGAATCAATCTGGGATTGCTGGGAAGAATGCTGGCATCGACTTTGGAGCGTAAGTACTGGCGACCAGCAAACGCCTCCGGGACAGCGAAAGGACAGGAATGGACTCCTACGCTTAAGCGAGAAGGATGACTGGCCTTTACGTCGTACAAAATGACAAGGTCACTACTGCTGCTTCGTACATGCTTCAGGGATTGGCTTTTGTTGCATGTACCTGAGGCCTTCTTAATCAGAATGCGGAATGTACCATGACAAGGACCAGCTGGCTTGACAATTTCCTTTTTACGGTAAAACCGAACGAGGGATGGCGCAGTCTGTGGGCGACGCCTCGGCCGTAGCCAGCCAGGTTTGACTCATAGTGTAATGGCGTTGAGCTGCATTGCGCGAGAAGTTTGCGGAGTTCGGCTGGAGGTTCTGGCTGCAATTACTGCAAAGCGCTCTACCAGCTCTGTCGGCTACCGTAGTTGTGCCTACCGTTGATTTCATTTGTTATCATTATATACTTGCGTAGCAACTTGCGATGCGAGCCCTTCATGGCGCGCTTCCAAGGTGAGACCGACGATGGTGTCAGGCTTGCAAGCCGCTACAAACGTCGCCAGGTGAGTGGTAATGCTCGGATATGGTGTAAGAGGTTCTTACTATGCAATCTCAAGTTCATTTCGGCTAAATTAGTTGTGTCGAGCTGTCGCATGCATGGCCTGAGGACGCTGCCCACAACATGATCAAGCGCCGGCTCATCCTCAAGCAAAGACACATCAAGCAGAGACATCATCAAGCAGAGACACATCAATTATTGAGAGGCTAAGCGGGGAGTGCGCATCGATTTACCATACAGAAGCTGTGTCGATGTCTGTCGGTTGGGATCGATTTTGCTGCCGGCGAGCGACATGCTCGTTTGTGCATGCTTCTGGAACTGAGCGCTGACTGAGGCAAGGCAGGCTTTCTAACATGGCGATGTGCGCTGGACAAGGTTTTAGAAGGGCGGTGTGGTAACAGAAGGCGGCCGGCCGCAGCGACGCACGTCACCTGCTTTCAGGTTTCGGCACACCAGCCAACTCATCAGCCACGGGAGGCGAGCTGGCTGGCATGTCGTGGAAATGTGATCCCGAAATTACGACCTGCCGGGGCCTACACTCTCAACGGCGCCAGGGCGACACACACACCAGCAGGGGGTGACGGAGCGACGACGCGACCCTCAACCCACAATGCAAGCTAGGATACAGCCCCACGGATGATATGAATCCGTGGTCTGCCCCGCACTAACGACGGCCCAACCAAGCTACGGGGCGATTAACAGTTTCTGTGTGCGCCCTATCTACCTCCCACGTCCCATCCCAACACTTAGTCACCTACCCTGCCGCTGGCTGGCCTGATGGCGGCCTCACCCCGCCCTTTGGTTCTGGAGCGAGCCCACTGCAACCGTTCCAATGGCCACCGTACGTTCGTACTGTTCGACAACATGAATGAATGACGCGGTGGCGGGAGGTGCAAAGGTCGGGGAAACCCGTAACCTCTCCACCCGCGGCCCCATAACACACGCCTCGGTTATAGACCTCTGAAGTGTATTCTCAACGTCAAAACCCCTCGGAGGAGGTAAGTGCTACAGCTAGCTAGCGGACCACACGCCCACATACACCAACAACAGATACTCCTGCCGTGTGACCAACATGAATGCATGACGTCAGCGGAACACACGCTGCAGAGCGACTAAAGCCGGGCCCCAACGCGCACCCACCCAGTCAGGCGGCGCACCGCCACCAATCAACGAATTAAGGCGCACCGGGCCGGTGCCAACATGTCCGCCCGCCGGCAGCTCAGTGATGGCATCCACTCATGTGCACGTGCGCCATGCGAAATGCGACATGCACGCAGGCATTCGATCGCGAGGTACCAATCAGCCGGATCATGCATCAGGCCCCCGGGGGCATGACGCCCATGTCCGTATGCGGGTGGAGTTCGCCGAACCGACGCACCCACGACCACACGCACATGGCAGGTGGAGGCGTGGAGCAGGCCGCACCGCCCTGGAGGGGCTCCCCGCTGCACCAGGTGACGTCAGGACCTGCCTCTGCCGCTGAGCCTGTAGACAGGTGCCTCGCACCCTAACGTTGGCAGGACCATCACAAAGGCGGCGACCAAAAACGCCGTGTGGGGCCCGGATACATGGGGGGAGGAGCAGCAGAGAGCGCTCGACAACATCAAGCGGGAGTTTGCGGAGGAGCAGTGTTGCTATCTTCCAAAACGGGAAAATAGAATTCCGCAGGTTTCCGGTCTGTCGCCAGTAGCCAAAAAACCTTTGGCAGGGCAGATTTTGGGAGGCTTCCTAGGTGCCAGGAAATGAAAACCTCCGAGGCAGGGCGGAAATATTTCTGCGTGTTTCGACAGCAGGGCCACTGGTACCACAGCTACGACAGTCTTGGAGGCCTGAAGGGCGCTTTCCTTGCGTCGCAGATGCGTATGGGAGGGTAACGAGGAGTTGGGGACACGGCGTTGGAGTGTGTTTTGGAGGTAGACATGTGTACGACGCAGGAATTGCCCCTGAGCCTGCAGATTTCCGTGCCCTTTTGGTAGTCTGGAAAATAGTTGGTAGGGCAGATTTCCGGCTCTCCACAGCGTCAAATAAATGAAATCTCGCAGGTTTCTTGGGGGTCCGGGAAATAGAAAAATCCCGGGGTTTTTGCCCCGTAAATAATCTTTTTATTTAAGATAGCAGCACTGCGGAGGAGGGTCGCATCCTGTGGCGCATGGATCCCAGCAAGCCACGCATCCTGCATACTGACTGGGGCGAATTTGGGGTCAGCGGGGTGTTGGGTCAGTTGGGGTCCACGAGTCCCAGGAATGAATGGTGGCCTGCGTGAGTCGGACGCTCAACATTCATGAACGGCGCTATGGGGCGTATCGGCCGCCTCGCGTCACCGACCCGGCTGTGCCAATTGCCACTGCTGTTGTCCGAGATGCACGCGCGGCCTTGCGCCCAGTGTTGCTATCTTCCAAAACGGGGAAATAGAATTCCGCAGGTTTCCGGCCTGTCGCCAGTAGCCAAAAAACCTTTGGCAGGGCAGATTTTGGGGGGCTTCCTAGGTGCCAGGAAATAAAAACCTCCGAGGCAGGGCGGAAATATTTCTGCGTGTTTCGACAGCAGGGCCACTGTTACCACAGCGACAACAGGGATTCTAAGTCCATGGAGGCCTGAAGCGCGCTTTCCTTGCGACGCGGATGCATATGGGAGGGTAACCAGGAGTTGGGGACACGGCATTCGAGTGTGTTTTGGCGGTAGACAGGTGTACGATGCAGGATTTTTCCCTGCGCCTGCAGATTTCCAGGCCTTTTTGGTAGTCTGGAAAATAGTTGGCAGGGCAGATTTCCGGCTCTCCACAGCGTCAAATAAATGAAATCTCGCAGGTTTCTTGGGGGTCTGGGAAATAGAAAATTTCCGGCTTTTTTGCCCGTAAATATTCTTTTTATTTTAGATAGCAACACTGCTTGCGCCTGACCGGCCTAGAGCCGCGCCTGCCCTTGCGCCTGGACCCAAGCACCGGTGCCGTGGTTGGCATCGACACAACGCTGCGCCAGCACGCCTTCTTTGCAGCCGCAGAACAGGAGGGCATCGCTCTTCTGGAGTTGCCGGGAGGCCTAGCATCGGGCCTGCAGGCGTACCTCCGCCTTGGCGTCTCGGTGCGGGGGAACGTCAGCCTGGAGCAGCGGCCCGCGGTGCGGGCGGCGGTGCGCGCCCTGGTCCCTGCCATGCAGCGCGCCTATCCAACACTCTTACGCCTGGGTCCCCGTCTCGTCGGCACCGGGGGGGGGGGAGGTGCCCGACTCGCAAGAGGCCGTGGATGACGATGTGGAGGTAGAGATTGGGCGCGCGCTGCTGCAGTGGCAGCCGGGGTTCGGATTCGCCACCGCCCTGACGATGGTGTTGGTTGAGGCAGCCGACCAGCAGGAGGCCGCAGCGCAGCCGCAGTGCCCGAATGTCTGGAATGACAAACCTGTGATGGAGGAGCTTGGAATGGAGGCGTGGTGGCGGGCGGGACCGGCGACAGCCGGTGAGTCGCGCGGTGTGCTGCGTGCTACCGCTGGGACGGCACTCAGCGTCTGCGTGTGGTGTCCAATGGTGGGCAGAGGGTCTGCCCGCCGCCGGAGGAGCGCTTGGAAGTTGTGTAGGCGGTGCATCGTCAGCTCGGTCACCTGGGGGTGCGCCGCACGCTGGCGTTGCTGCAGCTGGGGCACTGGTGGTACGGGATGCGACAGGATGTGAGGCAGGTGGTGCGGCAATGCCGGGTGTGTGATATGGGCAACGCGAGGGGCACCGCGCGCCCGGTGGAGCTGCATCCTCTCCCGATCAGGGGCCTGTTCTACCGCTGGGGCATGGACTTGGCCGGGCCGCTGGTCGAGACCCCCGGGGCTACAAGTTTTGCATGGTGGCCATCGAGCACTTCAGCAAGCACATCGAGGTGGTTGCGGGACAAGTTCGCTGCCAGTGCGTGTGGCGACGGCCTTCACAGACGTGCTGGCGCACTTCGGTGCGCTGGCCGAGATGGTGACTGACAATGAGGTGGAGTTTGCGGAGCTGTTGGAGCGCTGCTTCATTGACCACCGCTTGACCTCGGTCAATCGCCCTCAGGCCGACGGTGCGGCGGAGCGTGTCGTGAAGGTGGTGAAGGAGGCCCTGCGGAAGGCGTGCTATGAGGCGCGGGATCCGCAGGCGTGGGAGAAAGCGCTTCCGGAGCTGCTGCTGGGCTATCTTATCGCTCCTCGCCGCAGGCGTCGACGCGGTTCTCACCGTACCAGCTGCTGTACGGTGGGGTTGCGCCAGTGATTCCCCAGCAGTGGAAGGAGCGCCTGTCGCCGCCGATTGACTTCGATAATGCTGCCACCGCGGCTCAGTCGCTTGTTGATCGGGCGGCGTGGGTGCGCCAGGCGTACCCCGCAGCGGCCGGCAACCTGCTCATCGCGCAGCACCGTGACACCCTGTGGTATGCGGCTATCGGCACGGGTCGCTACCTCGCGAAGCCCGTCGAGTTCGCCCCAGGTGACTATGTGTACGTGCGGCGGGTGGGGGTGAACAACACCCTGCAATTCCCCCAGCACGACGAGATCCTGCGGGTGGTGTCGATCGGGCCGCTGGGCGTCGCGGTCCTGGTGGGGAGCGACAAGGCGCTGACGCGGCGGCATGTCAGTCAGCTGCTGCCCTGCCACATGGAGGTGGACCCGGACGCGCGTCTATTTCGGCCGGCGCGCGACCTGCAGTGTGAAGTGTGCGGGTCGTCCCTCGGCGAGCCACGCATGCTCCTCTGCGACAGAGGTACCGGAAGCTCGGTGTGGAGGGGCCCAAGGGCCCTGTGGCACAACGGGAGGCAGTCGGCGCGCTGCTGTTCCCGAGGGCCGCGACGCGGCGGCAGGATGCGGAGGCTGCGGCGCTGGATGGGGGCCGCTGGAGCAGGGAAGAGGGAAAGAGATGCTGCGCCGGAAAGGGATCCTCGAGTACCATTCCCGTGGCACTCCACCCCGTGGCGGTGTGGGAGCGCACTCGTGCGTGGTTCGGATCTCGGGGGCCGTGAAAACGCCCCAGCGCGCGCGCCGTACAGCAACACGCGCAAAAATCCTGGCCCTGCAATTCCACGTAGCGGTATGGGTAGAGGCCGTGCTTGCATGCGTAGCCGGCCTTAGCTGGGTGCAGGAACCCCTAGAGCGAGCCGGTGAGCCCCAGTGCTGCCCACCCAATGGGACACGTGTGCGGTACATCTGTACATCTGCATGTGTGCGTGATCCCCGCCCGTGGTTGTGGGGGGGAGGTAATCGTTTTTCAGCAGGAACAACCGTGTGTGGTGATCCCACCCACCCACACTCGGCTGTGGCAGGGCCCAGGTGTCATCAAGAGCTCAAACCACCATCGGAGCCTGACACCATAGTGCGTGCACTCACTTCCAATTGGCTTCCTGCTGGCCAACACACACAAGTGCCAAACAAAGACACGGTCGTCGCGGTGTCGCACGATGTTCACAGAGGTTGCTCAAGGGGAGATCCGGGCTTGTAGACCTTCCATAGTCATCGTAATACGAAAGTGACTGCAAATGCAGAGTCCCCCAAACACAAAGCGCACAAAGAAGACCCATCCTCAGATGTTAGGCATGCCATCTATACCTACCAATGTCCCAGCTCCAAGCTCCCAGTAAGACAAGTGCCACAACCCGCCGCACAATGATGAGTCCATTCATCCTACATTCAAGTCCTGCTTTGGTTCCTATCCAGACGCAATGCAGTGTGTGCATATAGCAGACATCATCATCATCATCCACCTAGAGCTCCTGCGACTCAGCTACTTTAACTGTCCCCCGCCTCTACTGGGCAGTCCCCCGCCTCTACTCAGCAGTCCCCCGCCTCTACTCGGCAATCCCCCGCCATTACTTGACAGTCCCGTGCTTCACCCCAGCATCCCTCCGCTTCACCCTGACGTCCGCTTGCTTCACCCCAGCGTCTGCCTGCTTCGCTTCAGTGTCCCCCTACTTCACCTCAGCGTCAACCTGCTTCACCTCAGCCTCAACCTGCTTCACCTCAGCCTCAACCTGCTTCACCCCGGCGTCCACCTGCTTCACCCCGGTGTCCCGCGCTTCACCTCGGCGTCCGCCCGCTTCACCTCCGCGTCCGCCCGCTTCACCTCGGCGTCCGCCCGCTTCGCCTCGGCGTTCGCCCGCTTCGCCTCGGCTTCTACCCGCTTCGCCTTGGCATTCGCCCGCTTCGCGTCGGCGTCCGCCCGCTTCACCTCGGCGTCCGCCCGCTTCGCCGCTTCGCCTGGGCGTCCGCCTGCTCCGCGTCGGCGTCCGCCTGCTCCGCGTCGGCGTCTGCCTGCTCCGCGTCGGCGTCCGCCTGCTCCGCGTCGGCGTCTGCCTGCTCCGCGTCGGCGTCCGCCTGCTCCGCGTCGGCGTCCGCCTGCTCCGCGTCGGCGTCTGCCTGCTCCGCGTCGGCGTCCGCCTGCTCCGCGTCGGCGTCTGCCTGCTTCGCCTGGGCGTCCGCCTGCTTCGCCTGGGCGTCCGCCTGCTCCGCCTCGGCGTCCGCCTGCTCCGCCTCGGCGTCCGCCTGCTCCGCCTCGGCGTCTGCCCGCTTCGCCTCGGCGTCCGCCTGCTCCGCCTCGGCGTCCGCCTGCTCCGCCTCGGCGTCCGCCTGCTCCGCCTCGGCGTCCGCCTGCTCCGCCTCGGCGTCCGCCTGCTCCGCCTCGGCGTCCGCATGCATTACCTCGGCATCCACCTGCTCCGCCTGAGCGTTCGCCTGCTCCGCCGCCAGCTGCCACAACTGAGCAGCCAGATACTTCTGCATCAGAGCCGGGTCATAGCCATGTGAGGCCCAGCCCTCCTTCGAAACCTTCAGAGTGCCGGGCTTGAGCCAGCCCTCTCTTTCGGCATTCCTGATCGCGAGCTGCGCGTGCACTGCAAGCAGCCGGCGGTCAGGGAGCTTGTCACCCGTCACGTGCAGGTTCTGGCCGTGCACGTCCTTCCACTTCTTGGTGTCGCCCTTGCTCGCGTCACCCGTCCCGATGTTCGACGATGGATGCTTCGGGTCCAGCCGCGACGGGTTCAGGACGTAAATCTGAGCAAGAAAGCACGGGATAGCCAGAAGCAAAGCACAATTTCGAGGAGAACACGAGCCAAAATTTGTTTGAGGGCACGAAAGGGTAGAGTGGTCGCTATCCGTCGTACTTGGGGTCGTACGTTTCGGCTTGGCTCCTTCCGTGTGTTTGTTTGTTGTTTCGTTCGACGTCGGTAGCTGTTTCTCCTCCGCTGTTTCCGTCATCTAAGGGAGCTAGTTCCGTCTTTGCCGTGGGCTCTTAGGACTAATCGGCGGCTTTGTCAGGGCGCTCCTTTCGGCGCCAAGCTTCATCTGCTTTCCCACCCGCCCACCCGGCAACCTAAGCAGGGGGTGTCGCGCCCTTCGGGTCCCGGGGAGGGGGATCGGACCGCGGGACGGCCTTCGTGAGACTGGGCGAGCGGGAGAGGGCGCTGCGGTTTGGGCCTAGGCAGGAGCGCGAACTTCAGCCGTGGACTTGAATCGGTACTTAGAGCTCGCGCCATGAAGCAACCCAAGTAAAGGCAGTACAACGTACTTCAAAGGATGAAACTTTGTACTAAACCACCTCACCTCCCAGCCCTCGACCCCGCAAAGGATGAAACTTTGTACTAAACCACCTCACCTCCCAGCCCTCGGCCCCGCAAATGAACATACGTCCATACCTTGAATACGCTGCGGCCCTCACTATTCTCAGGGATGATTGTGAAGTCGAGCTTGTCGAATGCGCCCTCCACTTCCTTGCGCATCAAGAGGATATTGCGAGGTTCGTGCACGGACTTGATCCCCAGCGGGGCCTGTGCACAAGGGTTGGAAACAAGTACCGGGATTTTATATTGTGTTTTGCTTTGTATGTGCCCTAGGTGGTCCTTTCACACGTCAATATCTTGCGGCACGGCTTCAACAAGAACAACGGGCATGAGCTGTCTCATCCACAACAACCGCAGGCCGCAGACTTACAAGCAAACCCTTGCTCCACCACCCCTTCTGGCGGAAGATGTGGCCAGCTCTGATAGCGCTGCGCGGCATTTCCTCGCCGGTCACCATGCACGTCACTGGTTTGTCATCTTGTTTGTAGCCGTAGTACTCAAGAGCTGGTGGGCGGTACACGTTGGAGTCCCTGCTGCTGGCCGAACTAGTCCCCTCAAGCTGGCCGCAAAGGATGATGCTGATGAATTGCTGCATCTCCTCCAGCCGCGTCCCTAGCCGCTGCTCCAACTCTTCCAGCAAATCCCCCGCCTTGTCGCCCAGCCGCGTCCCTAGCCGCTGCACCAACCCTTCGAGCAATACTGCATGCGTTTGGGGCCAAAGGAAATGAGGCTTTAGAAGCTATTAGCCCAGACTAGCCCAGACTAACAATGACAAGGCAGCCCCGCGTAGGCCGCAGCTCCCGTGACACCAGAAGAACATCCGCGCGCTGACTGACCCTTCCTGCCCCTATCTCACCAATTCCTGACCTCAGGGTCCTGTTTTGATTATGCATTATACATCGCTCGACAGCCAAACGCCCACGATCCCAAACCTATTTCACGCTACCCGCACAAACGTGTGCACGTGTATGTTCATACATAGACACATTAGGATCATCAAAGTCAAACCACCAAGAGGCAACTCGGGAACTCACCCTTAACATCTGCGAGTGTGAAAGCTGCTCCTGCACCTGCGCTTGTGAAAGCTGCTCCTGCACGACGCAGCGGCCCAAGGACAGCAAGATATCCAGGTCAACTTGCAGGAAGCCGTTCAAAGTTCGGCTCGAAAGGCACACTAAGCTCAAGGTGGAGTGCACCGAGTGCCAAAAACTGGCAGGTGCGGAGCCCGTGTGCCTTGGCATGGGCGTAGGCTGGCAGAGGCACTTTTGTAACGAAAAAACTTTTTGCATGGCAGTATCATGCCGGAAATGAAGACTTGCGCAAACCCTACATCAGCAATCCTGCGTTGCAGGACAGACGTTCTAGTCTGAGTCCCCGCTTCAAATCAAACCCAGGAACGAGCGGTGAACAAACCTCGCCACTGCAGGAATCTTAGAAGATCGCCTTGCTGGTTGTGTGCAAATTGAAGAACGCAAAGTGCGGATCGGTTATAGGAACAGCGCACCAACCTGACAGCTTCTCCACGAGGTCCTTGCGGAGAGCTTTAAGGTCGGCGAGCTCGGTGACCAGCCGTCGGTACTCGGCAACCAGTACTTCGTTGTTGGGAGCCCCGCGGAGCTCAACAACCGTCTCCTTCAGCGTCTTATTAGTAAGCTCAATTTCTACGTCCGTTTTGCTCAGCCTCTCGCGAAGGAAGTCTGCCATGGCTAAGGCACTGTGGCGGTCGAGGGTATAAAGGACGCCTCACGTGAAATTTGGTCAATGCGTCTTAAACTAACACAACCTTTGTTCCTCTTTACATTGTGTGAATGTGCGCCACATTTGCTGTATGACCTGTAGTCGGTTCCGTGAAGGCAAGCGCGCCTGCGAGCCTTCCCCGGAGCATGCGGAGCTTCTATGGCAGACCGTTGGAAGCGCAATGCTGTAAATTAAATTAATTATCGATTACATGGTGTTTGCGGTAAAGCGCGAGCGTTAAAGAGCCCCACATCCTTCACCGGGAAGAGTTTATCCCGTACAACTCGGTCAGGAAACCAGCCCTGGCTTGTCGCTTGTCATTGTTGTTTCAACCAATCAATGCCAAGCTAAGCCTTACAGGCATCGCTCTGTCTTGCAAGACCACCTCGTAACCGATCATTACAGTGTGACCACAACATCCTTCCCCAAGTAACGCTGTCATGCGTTACTGTATTATGGAACATGTATCATGCATGGCTTGATGGAACATGTATTATGCATGGCCTGACAACTCGAACGGATATGGAACGCAGTCATTAGATTTTGGCCACAGCGGTTGCGTTAATGTTAATGACTTGCAGCTCGTGCTGCCCTGAGAAAACAGGCATTGGACGGACACAGGACTGGACAGTGACAGGAACAGCAACCGCTCCAGAGGCACCGGAGTCGCGTGCGCTTTGCTGGATGTATGTGGTTTCGACGCGCTGCTGGACCCGGACGACGGCACGCCAGGGTCGGTCGACGGCCACGACAGCAACGGCGTTGCCGCCGAGGAGCTGCACGGCGAGGACGAGGGTATCGCGACGTCGGCCTTGTCGCAGAGTGACGTTGTACGGCTGCAGCATCACTGCAGCTGTACAACCAGACCGGAGGAGCAGGGGCCGCAGGAGTGGCCGCCACCGGCGCCACGGGGCCCGCAGAGGTGGCTGGGCCAACCGGTGTCGAGCTGCTGCAGCATTCCAGCAGGGTTGGAGCTGCGGCCGGGGCTACTCGGGCCAGAGACGGCCCAACCAACTCCGGTGCCTCGACTGGCGGAGGCACCGGTGGCACCGGTGGCGCGGGAGCAACCCCCGGCACCCGCCGGCTTAACAGACTTGAGGCTAGATCTGCAGCGACTTCAAAGCCGTTTGTAGATCACCCGACAGAACCAGCTACGGGGAGCCGCAGGTCCCGGGTATGCAACCTACAAGCCACGAGTGAGGCGCACGCGGCCGCCGGACGACCAGATATCGGCACAGTCGGCAGTCGCGCTGATCACTGGTCACTGGCTTCCATGACTTGATTTGGTTGCTGTTAGCATGCATACAGCTATGCTGTATAGCAGCGGAATTCTGACTTGCGTATCGGGTCTCTTGACGTCTGTTTCGGTGTCTCTCGACACCTCCACTGCGCACCCACGGGACTGGCGCCTAGCGGACTTCGCGTGAAATGCCAGTGATCCCGACTCCACACGGGGCTCTGAACGGCCAAATGTCCCGGACAGCTATCGTGTTCAGGTCGTCGTTGGCAAGCGGGCCGCTTCGAAATGATGGAAGGGATATGACCTCGGTCTAACTCTTCCTTAAGGCGATGTGTGCCCCATTCTAGATGAGTAGAACGGGTTTTGAAGAGGACTGGTACTCGGGCTTCCATTCGCCGCGATGATGACGCGTACCCGGATCGAGGACG